>JAVJIF010009464.1:0-193485 GCA_038442645.1 Agave tequilana
TTTTCTTCACTCTTGCGTCTCTCTATTTATCTTGGATTACCAATGGGTAAGGTAATGCTAGATGCATTTGTGCTTACTGTTGCCCTTTGTTTTTATGGCTCTCTTCAACTCCTTTGCAAGGATGATTCCTTCTCTGTTCACTCTCTAACTCTCTCATCTCCCTCTCTCTCTCTCTCTCTCTCTTCTCTTGTTATTAATTGCTAGACGCGAAGCTCGCTCCTGCGTCTAAGTAATTCTTTAACGCGACCTTCGCGTTCTTGTATCAACGTGACGCAGAGCTCATGCCCGCGTCTGCGTTCTTCGCATGTTATGACTTAAACGCACGCCGTTGAACCCCACGTTTGTAGAAATCTATACAACGTGACCCCCGCGTCTGCGACCCCTACATCTTACTCCTCAATACTGTATCTCCCTGTACACTCTCTCCCCCTTGTATTCTCTCTCCCTTTGCACTCTCTCTCTATGGACTGCTCTCTCTAGCTCTCTCTTTCTCTCTCCTCTCTTCATTCTCTTTCCCTCTCTTGATTTTCTCCTTATCTATCACTTTCTCTTTAACGCGTTTTCGCGTTGGTTACCTGTATTCTGAAGATCAGGGTTTTTTATAATGTTTTCTGAAGATTAAGGCGAGTGCTCTCGCTTTCCTTTTGGACTTCCCCGCTTCGTCGGGTCGACTTATATCTGCATTATGTATTTGTTTCTGGATTCTATTTGTTGTGTTTTTTGAAAATAACGCCTTTTGAAGGTACCCTTGCCTTCGGGTCTAACCTCCGGGTACAACCTCTGAGGTTTTAAAGTCCTCTGGACTTTCTCTATGCTACACCTGGTAGACGGACCTATGTCAACACTTTACCGCTTACTCCTTCTAGCGTAGTAACCCAGTGAGCTGGCTTTCCCGTGAGCAATATATGACGTCATACGCTTGCTGCGACACATGTGTCTAACTACGCTGTGAGCGGTAACCTCACCGAGCGTGATTGCATTTAGTGTTGCACATTAACTTTGCTCCAGCCCGGCTTAGCTCCTCTTGGATGTTCGCTTGCTTACTGAATTACCTGTCTGTCAGTTTATTGATTTTTTCTATTTATAGTTGTGAAGAGTTTTTGAAATCTTACTTATACTATTTTTTCTAAACTGTATGATTTTCTGGTATTCGTATCAGTATTGTATATCATACTTTTTTTCTATATTGCCTGACATGCTTTCACTTGATGTGTTAACATATACTATGTTGTTCCTTGTCACCTGCCTGATATCGCCTCATGTCATGATTATAACATGACTTATCACCTGCCTCTTGTTATATTAATATTTGACCTGTGACTATCAAATTTACAGGAATACTATGCTTGTTATCATGTATTATATATAGTGACTTGAATCTTGTACTTGTTATCATGTATTATATATACAGTGACCTGAATCTATAATACTCATGTACTCCTGAATTCCTGATCATGTTTTGTACCTACTATTCCGTAAATTGATAATACATAATAATCATAAAACAAGGAATAACTTACATTGGGTCGGGGGAAACTTGTGGCTATCAATATATGTTTGTGTTTACAGTGGTACTGGTATGTTGTCAAGTAAAACTCCCGATCTGTCCTGTGGGCCTCAAAGCGACCGAGGGGAATGTTGGCTCCCTCCTTCTTGGTACTGTCTTGATAAGGGCATTCTGTAAGACCCCCTGTACGCCTTGCGGCCGGTTCCGAGCACCAGCAACGGAACGTCCTGGACCGTGGTTCCGGGCATACACGGGACCCACTGTAAATATTGTTCGTTGATACCCCCGTTGGTTTTCCAATAACAACCTTGCTTTACTCAGATGTGGATATATGTGTGCTGGGACAGTTAGTCCATATCTAGACATCTGGGTAAGATGCGTAATAATATAAAAGATGCCAACTATGAATCCGTTGTATGCTTTGCCAAGTATGTTTCATTGGATCTTACATCAGATTTTTCGTTTATAATCATTACTGTATTATACCTGCTACATCCTGCTTTATCACTTGTGTTCTATTCCACCAGTTTCTCTTACTCTTATCTTATCATACTATGAGTATTCCCTGCTTGATATCATTTGCTGTATATCTACTACTTTCCTGCATGCTTGTGCTCACGACACGGTTTTCAAAGCATGTTTATGATTCAGATTTATCGATACACGTGTGCTTATCTATACTCGCCACTTGACATTCACATCACCACTCATCGGGGAGTTCTGACTCCCCTGGATCCTCATATCCAGGTCTCGGAGCTTGGAGCTTGTGAATTCTCTGGGATGCTGATCAGAGTGGCGCAGCTGAAAAGTGTATCTCCAGCAGACCGTCTGGAGCCCTATCCTTCCAGCCCCCTGCGCTTTCTCGAGTTTTTCTGTTGTAACTCGTGAGCGCCATTTGTACTGTTCCATCATGTATATCTCTTAGTATTCTCGCAATTGCGCCTATCGTTGATGTAATATTCTTGTAATATCTGTCACATCTGGTGAAAACTTTGTAATTGTACTCTTTTGTTGGAATGTATAATGCACCACGCGTTTTCGTATTCTGATTCTTGTATGTATTGATGCTTAGCGTGTATACGTGAGGGTATTTCTGAACTACGTATATACGTCGCAATAACGTCTCCGTAACCGCGGGATCGGGCGTTACACTTTTTCTCCAAGATCTCCCACAGCTGCCTCACAGATGTTTCATGCAACACATGATACTTGATGTCTTATGTCAAACAAGACCTGATCAAGTCATTTGCTGTCCGGTTCATCTTATCCCAATCTTCTTCAGTAGTTGAATCACGCTTCTTCTCTGATCGTAGAGTGTCTTCAAGGTTTGATGTCGTCAGTGCATCTATCACCTCACATCTCCACATACCGAAATTGTTCCTGCCGTCGAACTTCACCACATCAATCCTCAACGGATGTGATTCACGAATTTCACCGTAAATGTACCATCTCCAGCCATCTTCTTAACTGATTTCTCAAAGTAATGTGGAAGTAAACAGAGTTAGATAAAACAAACTACATAAAGATAGGATCTTTACCTTCACGCGAAACCCTCGAAGAGTTTCCAAGGCAATCTACTCCTCTGAATTGATTTCTCGAGCAATCCACACGCTGTTTTGAGATCGACACACGATCCCACAAACAGTCTTAACGCTGCTCCGAGATCGACACATGATCTCCGCCAAACAGCAACTGATGCCCTTGGAATCAACACACGATCTCACGACGAACTTGGGATGCTCTGATACCACTTGTTGCGCGCACGGGGCAATAACCACTTGAGGAATCCACACCAAATAGAGATGGATGCAACCGAAGATGTACCCAATACGACAAGAACAGAGACACAATAGAGAAAGCGAATCAACATAGTATTTAACAAAGTTCGACAATTTGCCTACATCCTCGAGGCAAGGGGAAAGAGATTTTATTGATTCAACAATCAATACAAGCAAACACCGAGGAATACTTTTAGGGATTTCCAGTGATACAATACATGAGGGCTCTATCCCTTATTTATAGCCACAGAATCTCAAAAATTTAGGAAACCCTGATTGGATTCGACCCCAAAATAGAAAAGGAGTCCGAATCCAGAAAGGAGACAAAACGCGCCTGTCGGTCGACGGGGACCAACCGAGAGCAGTGCCTTTCAGTCGGTCAACCGAGCGGTCGACCGTTCTTTGCCACGGTCGATCGGGGCATGCCTGTGCACGTCGTGCACACCGGTCGACTGGGCGGTTGACCGGCCTTGTCCACCGGTCGACCGGACCCTGTCTTGACCTGCTGCATGCGCTGTTCTTACTCCTTTTAACTTCCGGTCTCTGTGCTATTTTCCTCTATCTTCTTTATCACCTCTCTCCCTACAAATAGATGATGCAAAATCCTGAAATAAAAGAAAGATATAAGGGGAAAAAAAGAAGGAAAAAAATCAAATAAATAATTAGGGATCTACTCCGAGAAAGTATGAAAATATTTTAAGAATGTGAAGACGATTGTGTTCTATAGAGTTATTTGCACGATCTAACCAACTCGGCCGGATTCGAATTGGAGTTTTTTTTTAAACAAAAAAAAAAACGGTGAGCCAATTAGGTCATGCTTGCTTCATTGAAAAGTTTTTAATGAAAAACATACGCACAAAAGAAAACAAAATTTGCACACACGGTGCAAAGTGAGAGAAATAAGCTTCCCACACATGCTCAACCTGACCGGTTCGCACCTCTACATGCTTAGCAGATTTAGATATTTCTCACTGTGTGTCTAATTTAGACTTTCTGCCGTGTGTTGTTCTCTTAATGATCTTTCAGATTAGTAAATTATTACTAAAATCTTAGCGTAATTTTTTTAATAATAAGAAATGATAAAATTCTATATTGTTTTATTAGCTTAATAGTTGTAATAAGTTAATAACCATGCTGCTTTCTACGTGTCTAATGAGGACTGACTTCGTGTTGCATCTAGATCGTGCTCTGAGCAGTGGCGTGTGAGTCCAGACACAATGAAGATAATATGGACTCTAATTTTGAAGCTCAAGTACGATTTTGAATTCTATTCAAGACAATCCGTATATGTACGAGTGCAGGTCTTTCAGCCCTGTTCTTTTGGTTCCTTATGGGACTATTTGTTTGTTAAAAAAAAAAAAAAAAAATCTCAAATTTCAATTGTGATAACTGAAGCAATTTTTTAATATCAATTTTTTTTGTTGCGTTGGTGTGAAAAAATATACATCAAGGCGAGGTCTTTACAATTTGTCGCACATGGTCAAATCTGTAGAAATCACCCGTAAGAGCATCTAATTTGATATGATCTCTGATTTTTTTTCACTGTAACTATATTGAATCAAGTGAATAAATTGTATGATTTGAACAAATTTCAGATATCTAAATTTTGACTAATGAAAAGAAACTCAGAGTCAAACAACTGTGTCACAAATATTTCAGATAATGACAAACGAGTTGAAATTCAACCAATAAAATCCCATGAGTATCAGGGGTCACTCTCAACTTTTTTCTTTTTCCCACCTTTGCTTTTTTTTTTTTATTATAAAGAATTAGCCATAGCTTTGTTAGAAGCAACGTTGATTTTTCACCGTAATACAAAGCTCATCTAAGAGATAAGAAGACATGAATCAGACGATCAACTACTCACAAACAACAATGTGCTCCATGTCTCTAGAATATTTCTTTCTTTCTTTCTTTTTTTTTTTTTTTCCCTCCTTCTTTGCATTATCCTTTTATTGATAAAGAAGGGTCAACACTCAACGGGGCCAAAAAGTTAAAAAGGTGAAATATTCGGTCTAAAGTCGTAAATTCGTATTAATCAGAAGGATCTGGTGCTCTCATTTGGGGAAAAGATCAAAAAGATCTGGACCGTTGCTTCGAGAAGCCTCTAAAATTTGATCAAATCACAGCGCATCATAAAACCCCACTCAGGGCTACTGTCTTCTTAGAGAGGGAGAGTGTGAGAGGGGGGAGACAATGTCGGACGAGGAGCACCAGTTCGAGTCGAAGGCGGATGCGGGTGCGTCGAAGACCTACCCGCAGCAGGCGGGTACAATCAGGAAGAACGGGTACATCGTCATCAAGGGCAGGCCTTGCAAGGTATCTCGATTTTGATACATTTGCCGTAGTGAGATTCGTGATGCAGTTTCTCTGTTTATTTTTGGATCTAACTGTTTGTTGGATAGAGACTCAGTAACCCTAACTTTTTTCTAATGTTTCAAGATTCATGATGGAATGTCCCGGTTTCTTTTTGATCGAAATGTTGTTTATTGAGAGGGGATTGATTACCCTTAAATCTGATATCATGGTGCAAAAACACTAGTTTTTTTTTTTTGGAACAGAATCAGTAGCTAGGATCTTACTTGAAATACAAATATTGAGAATCGTGCATCAATCAGAAATCTTTGAGGAGCATATCGGTGCACTAATTTATGCATTGGATGTAGATCTCAAGTTTATTTGCGTGCAGGGTGTTTCAGTTGAGAACTTGTTCAAGGATAACTAGTTTTGGCTTGAGCTGAATGGAAATCGATCAGCTTGTGTCTCAGTTTAAACTTAAGAGTTGGAATTTTACCTGTAGGAAAGATTCTATAGGAGTTGTCTTGTAATATATCAACAGTAGTTTGAAACTTGGATGGATCGAAGATTTAGAAGAGTTTCTGTGGTGGGAGTATTTGAAGTATACAGGTGCTTGCTCGATAAACAATTGATTCTGTTTAAATCTTGGTAGTGAACTTGCGGAATTGAACACCATATGTACTTAAGCGGGACCTGATAACAACACTTGTATTATCTTTTGCTTAGATTCTAATATAAATCAACAGTTTTGACTGTTCATATGCTATGATGCTATGCTAAATATTCTAGCAATTAGTGTCTTTTGCTGCATAAATGTGTTTCATATGGTTTGATGAAAATGTAAGTAAGTTGTGATAATTTAATAGAGGCTATGTATATTCCAGTTTGGACACTTAATGTGGTGGTATGAAGTATGAGTTGAGCTCTGCCTTACTGCTACGTAGGTGCTTCCTGTGCACATCAGAGAATGAAGCTATTTGTATTGTCTGTTGTGACTAAGTGTTTAAAACTTTTGAAACTGGAGAACTAAAGAACTTGATTATAACTAGACTCTTCATCCTATTGTGTCAACTGAGAAACTATATGCAGCGGTGGACACAAGATATTTTTCCAATGTGGGTCTAAATGTAATAAGAATTTCAATGGGGGTGTAAATGTAATAAGAAAAGAGGGAAAACAAAAGAGAAAAAAAGTTGCACCCAAAACTTGAACTTATGACCTCTAATAACATTTTTTATAATTTACCACTTGAGCTAGAGGTCTAAAGTATCTTTATTCTAGTAAAAATAACTTAAAAAGAAGAAATCGCATAAGAAAAATTACAAATTATATATTCTATTTCATATATTTTATAAAATCCAGTGTGGGCGCCCACACTGGTATGTATGTGGATCCGCCCTGACTATATGGCTTAGATATTGAAAGTTTGAAATGAAAATTTTGAAAGCTGCCAATACCATTATTGATTTATTTGTCAAGTAGCCCATTCACAGAGTTATGTGCTACCTGGAAAAGTAATTAGGTGCAGTGGTTGTTTTCTGCTACTTGAGGTTTTAGGAGAACGAGTTATTTTGATAATTTTACTTAGGACAGTCACATCAAAGCCTCACATATATTCCTTGAAGACTCAAAGCCCCATAACATGTAGCCTTAAGCATCTCATGTCCATCAGAATTAAACCCCCCAACTATTATATTTTGCCCTTGTTAATAACCACAAACTATAACCTTTTACTACCAATATTTCAAAGACCATAAATGAAAAGGGAAAATCATTAATCTTGCAATTTAGAGTTAATGGGTTGAAGGGTCTGTTGACAAGGTAGTAAAGTCATGGTTCAAAGTCGCGGTCTCGGCCGCCAACTCGGCCGGCACCGAGATGGATCGGTCTTGGCGACTCGGATCGGACTCGGACGATACGCGCAAAACGCTATATAGAAAACTCAAAAAATTATGAAAAAATCATGACAAATTATAAAAAAAATGTAGACATCAAATTCATGTATCACATGTCCAAAACAAATTTGTTTTGAGGAGGTATCTGGGAAAATATGATAATTTGAGAGTAAATTCAAAAATATAAAAGATTTGAGGGGGTAAATATAAAAAACTCAAAAATTAAAAAAACAAAAGAAAAGGATAAAGGAGAGAGATCGGGTAAGATCACCCGATCTCTCCCTCCCTTTGGCTCTATGTCCCTCTCTCTCGTCTCTCCCTCTTCCTTCTTTCTCTACTCTCTCTCCCCCTCTCCCTCCCTCCCATCTCCCTCTCCCTCCCTCCCTCTCGTCTCCCCTCTCCATCTCTCTCTGTCTCTCTTACTCTCCTCTCACGACGGCGGCAGGCAGGAGAAGGCGGCGAAGATAGGGGAGAGATCGGGCGGAGCAGGCGACGACGACAAGCGGACATGTGGCAAAGGCGGGGGAGCCTTAGATCCCAAGTAAGTTTGAGTTTTTTTAATCAAATCGACCTTGCCCGGAGTTGACTTGGCCGAATCGGCCGAGTAGTCGAAGTCATATCGTGACTCGGCCGATTCAGCTGAGTCAACTCCGAGTCGAGACCGATTCGGTCATTTTTGAGTGGATCCTTCGAATCGGGTCTCAGACTCGTCTCGGCGGGTGTCGAGACGGATACAACTCGGACGACTCGTATCTGACTCTGCCGAGTCTTCAAACCGTGAGTAAAGTGCTTAAAGTCAAATTTAGAGGGTTAACCTTTTTATGATAATGGTTTTTGTTTTTGTAGTTTATCCTTCAAAATTAGTTCTTGTTAAAATCTAGCAAAAATAGAAATGTTTCTATGCCTGTATTTTCTTGATTTTCTAAGGATTAGATAAATGTTGTCTTGAATCTTAAACAAACCCTTATTAATTACAACTTCCTAATGCAGCCATTGTCAGTGCAAAAGGTGACATTGCATATAACACTTAAAAAATGAAGTATAATTTGTTAAAGACATAAAGCTATCCCGTAAAAAGAAGGATTTCATTGTGATTTACCACTAGTTATGAGGAATGTTTATAAAACTATAACCAGTGAAACATGGTATGGCCTATACTACAGAAGACAACGATTCTTGGAGTTATCATGGCCACTTTTGTCTTATACCCGTACCAAACAGTACTTGAATGAATGAAAGAGAAAGTAGGAGAGAGGTAGGGAGAAAGCCCTTGGAAGTGTAACATCCATCAGATCAATCCTGTCGAATGCAGAATATAACTACGTAGATATTCCAAATTCTGTTTACCTCCTGCTAAAATTGCTTTCCGCATCCTTAATGACCAGACAATGCAACTGTCTCACAAGTTGATTGGTTGAACAAAAGGTTCTTATATGACAGAATCTGAAAGTTATAAAATGATCATGAGTTGGGAACCTGTACCATTTACGGACATTATTGCCCATCTTGGCACCATCTTAATCAATCAAATCTAAATGTGTCTCAGCAATTTTTATCCATAAGGTTAATTAATTTGTTAACCTTCAAACATCTTTCTTCATCGAATGTTTTTGTAGAAGGCAGGAACCTTTTTTCTTTGTGAATTTAATTAATTTGTTCTTATTTCCTTGTCTTTATTACCTTTCCTTGTACTGCCTGTGAAATAAAAATAAATTTGGACTTCCAAGAAAATTTTGATTAGTAAAAGGATATATATTAGAAAAGATGATGGGGTATGCCATTATTAATTATTCAATTCAATTCAATCGCTGATGGTATGTCCAGCGTAAATCCACTCTTTTAATGGCGTTTCTATATTCTGCATTCCTCATACATGTCTTCATTAAACCCCTCCCTTTGCACATGTTGTGAATGTGCAAAGACGATGTCTAGCACATGCCTCTCCCACTATAGAGTAGTATAGATTCTCTTAATAGAAGTGGGCCAAGTGGCCAATGTCTTCAAGTAGTCAGTTTAGACACTTACTACTGCTCCAGAATATAATGATTTTTTTTTTAGCTTTGGATGTTCCTGATAAGTTCATATGTTCAAAGCTTTTGACAGATAGTTTGATCCAAGGCAAGAAGCTTATGACACATGTATCACTTCCACAATATTAGGAACCTAAGTGTCTTCCTTATCTGTTGCTACACCCAAGGAACTTTTGGTTCTCTTAACTTTATGTAAAGTATATCTTTGGCAATCTGGCATGAGAAGAGAAAGCCAACTAATTTTTATTTGTGTTTCATGCAATGATACTTCTATTCTTAAAATTTATTGCTGTTTTTCGTTCCTCCTATTATGCTTGTTGATTTATATTTTTTTTCATTTGATCTTGCTTCTTCTCACCTGTATGCTACCTTGGATCTCTAAAATTAATATTGTGACAACTATGGCTATAGGTTGTTGAGGTTTCTACCTCTAAAACTGGAAAGCATGGTCATGCCAAGTGCCACTTTGTGGGGATAGATATATTCACTGCTAAGAAGCTTGAAGATATTGTGCCTTCATCTCACAATTGTGATGTATTCTTCTTTTGGCATCTTGTTCAGATAGACGGTTTCTTATCTGCTGATTTTCGAATTTATCAAATTGATTGTTTATTAAACTTGCAGGTGCCTCATGTTAATCGCATTGACTATCAACTCATCGATATATCTGAAGATGGCTTTGTATGTTCACACACTTCTATTTTGATTGTTTATTTTTGTTTTTATTTTCGGTTCTTCTTTCTTTCCCCACTTTTTGGTTAGGCTTTATGCTCTTATCTGGTGTTCTAAGTTGCACTGTTCAATGAAATGTTGATATTTGCAGGTGAGTCTGTTAACTGAGAACGGGAACACTAAGGATGACCTGAGGCTTCCAACTGATGATGCTCTGCTTACTCAGGTTAGTGCATACTTGTTCTTAGCATGATTCTGGGTTAGATCAGACCAAAATCTGATTATAATATTGGATATGCGAATGTACCTCTTTTGAAGGTAAGTCATAAAAGAGGATAGCTGTCATAAACGGTTACTAAATGTACTAATAACGAAGATAAAGAGTGCAGAATTTAAATCAAGGAAAAAGCAAAGTCAGAGTAAAACAAACAGAATCATTCTGGATCCAACCTTGAAAAACTTACCGAGTCATTATCCATTCCTTATTTTGTGGTGATCAAATGCTTTAAATTTTAAAGTTATCAGTGGGACAATTGAGTGGGATCTTATTTAGGACTATGATAATCATTACGATTCAAAGTTATTTACATGCTGTTCATACTGGTCTTGTGATGTGTAATTTGAGGTTGTCACTTGACTAAGAGCATAGAGAAGTTACCACGTTGGTCCATTTCGCTTGTGTTTATGTATCGTTGAAGTGAAATAGCATAAATTGAATTATCTATCCAGTGGCTCACATTTAATAGATTGTTCTTAAAAACTACCTTTAGTTCAATTCCTATAATAGAGAGACCAATTGAATGTGATGAATGCTGTGGGACATTTGCCAGTAAGTCCGATAGTAGGTAATGTAAGTTACCTTGAGAACCTGAGTGGGTTCACTCTAACCCTATCATGGTGTCATTTGTTTTGGAATGCAGCAAACTTTTACATACAGTGCTGAGTGGAGAAAAGGTATGCTGGTAGCACAAAATATTGGGAGAATAGCTATGTTGTTCTGTATTCCATTGTTGTTTGTTTAACAAATAATTAAGCGTATTGAAACAGCTGGGAATTATCTCGGTATAACATTTGTTCCATGTTGAGCTTTTACTGACAGAAAATGGAGTTGTCCAGTATCATTAATAGGTGAACTTTAGCTTGGTAATTCATCTATAAAGTTATTTAGCGGCCTGTTTTAGTCTACTAAGTCTAGTATTCTAAAAGACCACTTGCATTTTTGGCAATTCCATTTCATCTTTCTTCACGCTACCTAAGCAGTTTCACTTAAAGCATGTGAATCTCATTGAAACATGTAACATGAATCTGAGGTAATTAATTCCAACACTTTAAGCTCTCATAGTTGTTTCTGTGACTTCAATATCACACTTGGCAAGATGTGTTCTAGGATATCTTGTGAAGTAACCTGATTTATTACAATTTGTATTGAGATAAGATTATAAAGAGAAGAAGAGAAGTAACAAAAGGAAGGGGAGAAAAATCTGATTTCAGAGGAGTGGGAAACTAAAACTCAATTGTAATACCCATTATAATCAAGTCTCTTGATTTGCTCCTTCTAGAAATTCTTCTTATCTAAGCTTCTACTTGCAGTAGCCTCCTGGAGTTCTAGATATTGTAGAAATCCTCTAATTTTGTAGAGAAGTTTCTAAATGACTTATAAACATAAAGATTCAAGTGTGTGTCTCCAGCAATTGATAAACCTAATTGCATCAACTGCTTGCGTTGAGTGGATTGCACAATTGCATACTTCTGGTCCTCATGTCCTCTGCATGCTGAAACATCAAATGCCATTTATAAGCATCATCATGAGGGAGTCCCATGCCCTTGATTTAGCATCATTTTTCTTTGTGTACTGTGGTCAACTTGGTGGTTTGATAGGCTCTAGAGACGTCGTCTACAAGTTGGTCAGGCCACATTTGTTTTCCAATTATGCAGATCTTCCCCTTGTCATCACCAAATTCTAATGGTTTCTTGCTTGGCTTGTTGGTAAATGTGGATCAGGTTAACAAGACTGCTAATGAAAGTAGCATTGTTATGTTTGACCTCCATCCGAGCACTTCTTTAAGCCTCCGTAGAAGTCTAGAAGAGGCCTTTTTTGTTGGGAATCAACGTGAATGTGTTTATTTCTTGTTTGTTTTCTCTTTGTTAATCTTCATAAAATTGAGAGACGCTGCAATCTTCCTCTTGGAGTCCATCAATTTTCATCTTCTTCAATTTGAGAGGTATTATCTTAGTTGAACATGAATGAAACTCTAATGCACCATTTACAGTGAAGACCCTTCTGAACGTCCTTGAAGTCATCTAAGCTTTCATTGATCTTCCATGACATTGATTTGATATTGGGGTTTGGGGTCTTGATGAATTTGATGTGTTGAAGACTCAAAAATCATTATTTGACTCTCCGCAGACCTATGATCGTTATAGATTCTAACAGTAGGATCTCTAGTTCATAAAATTAGATATTTATGGATGAAAAGAATGAAATGTATGAAAGGAGAGCTGCAACAACATAACAAGGAGAAAGTATGATGAAAATAGGTGCTGTCTAATATGAAAACTTATGCATCTTAATTTCAGGTTGTAATTTTTTTTTTTTTTTTTTTTGGTTGGTGGGGTTGGGGGTGGGGTGTGTTCGAGAAAAGAAGGGGAGCAACAAAAGGAGTGAGTAATTTGAGACGTAGCTGGATAAGGCATAACACACATGCTACCAGCTTTTTCTTCATTGAAACTGCCTAAAATAATCATTGCTTACCTGCTTAATAGGCTTTACTCAACTACCATCATTTAGATAATCCCCGGATCACTGTAGTTCATTCTTAACAAATAGATATTTGTGGATGATAAATGAGGAATGTAAAGAGAGCTGTAATGATATAACAAGGAGAAGAGGTGATGGAAATGAGGATTAATGTTCACTATAATACCAAAACTTGTGAATCTTGATTTCAGAGTGCAATTTGAATGGAGATGAAGTAAAGAAAATAAGAAAAGCAACAAAAGTGGGGGAGAGAGTAGAGATGCAAATGGATAAAATACACCCAGTACCAAATTTTCCTTCTTCAAAACTGCCTACTCAGCGGCAGCTGTAATAAGCTTTATTAAAGGTTAAAGATATATCCTAAAACTACTTAAATAGTTTTTTATTCTCGGGTATTGTTCACTTGGTTGCTATTAAGGTGGATAGTATTGGCGGCTGCAGTAATGAGTCATGACCTTTCATATCTCTTCCCTTTCCTATAATGCTTCATTTATAACCCCACTGATATATCTTGTACGTTATCTCAACAACCGAAATTCTAACTAATCTAAATGCCTATTTGCAATTACCTCATGAACTTTCAAAAGTGCCAAAAAAAAGAAAGCCCAAAGGTTGCAGAATAGTCACTTAACAAAGTACAAAATGACTTTCATGACTTGCAAATACCAAAAATTACAAAACATAAAGCTTTAATGAATTAGTTCTCAGTTTATTGTGCCTTCTGCATTTTTAAGTTGTGATATTTTGATTATCAGCATTATATTCGCAGTAAGATGCAAGTTTGAGAAGCTGTGGTTAAAACCAATTTGTTAGATAATGCATTCTATTCTAGTAGGGTGTAGTACCTTAGCTTATGATCAGTTACACCTTGGAGCTTACTTGTAACAGCTGAACTTCAGCCCCTCAATTGTGGGTTTTAAGCGGGGAATTATGATACAATAAGTAATATATCAAGTCCCACTTGGATTAATCATACTTTTTTATCCCCTTTATGAGTCATAGAGCACTTATTATGCTGATTGAATCAACCTTTCAAACTCAGATGGCTCTATGCAATCCTCGCCCTTGATTTCGTCCTTGCTAGCATAATGCAGAAGATACACTACTTGCTATCCTTTAAATATAGTATCACTGACCGCGGACCTGTTTTGTGGAATGTCTGGCATCTGAACAAACACATAACCTTTTTGGGAACCAAAAACACCTTATCTTTGCTTACTGAAATTGACTGGTGGGTACTAGGCCTGGGGCACTGCACTATTCCATCATCACGGAAGACACTTTTTTCCTGTTTTAGTGCAATGATGTGAATCATGTAGAACCAAATTCTGAATCTCGAGGGGCTTGATGTGCTCTTGCTTTCATGGTAGTATCATAATAGTAGTTATTTTTTGCAACAGCTTCTTTCTGCTGTCACAAGCACTAATTTTCCATTTTTCTATAACGCAGATCAAAGATGGTTTTGCTGAAGGTAAGGATATGGTGGTGAGTGTCATGTCTGCCATGGGCGAAGAACAGATCTGTGCTCTTAAGGACATTGGTCCCAAGTAGTAACCTCTGATGAAATGTCGTGGGTTGTAAAAAGAAGTTTATTCTTGCGGACGTGGATGTCGTTAAAACCATTTTAGCAAATGAGACTGTCTGCTATCATATATTTGCTGGTTTATCAAAATGAGAAGGAAGACTTGATCCTTCCTGGGTGACTGTAAAAACCTTATTGCTCCTTTCTCTTGAAAGGCTTATCTGTACTGAATGCCTACTCTTCCGCCTCGCTTTGTGTTATTCAGCTTATATCTGCGGGTTATGTTGTTAAATGTTTTACGGAAATTCTGAGTTGAGATCATTGCCATTTGTTTAACAGTTCCATAGAGAATTTAGATCATTCCCCTGTTTTTATGTTGCAGCACCTACCAGCTTATATCTGCAAGTGCTTGTTTTTTGATTTAACTGTGTCTTGTTTCCATCTCTGCTCGTGTGCGTGCTTGTTATTAAGTATCCAAGTATTCCTTTAGTTGCTTTGGAATTATTTTTGGTTTGTCTTTAGCTCTCGTGCTGCTGCTGCTGCTTGTTGTCGTTGTCATTGTTGTTTTCCTTCTTTTAATCTTTTTTAGGGGACAAAGTCATCCCACTGCTTCAGCCAGAAGGAACGCTGGTTTGTGGATGGTGAGTGTGAATGGATCATGGATTGTAGGAAAGAAAGAAAGCAAGCTTATGACACGTCATTTTTCTTGGCAGCCATGTAAATGTGAACATCATGTCATCAGGAGGGGGGAGAATTTCGTCCAATTTTTATCTTTTATGTTCTCCTTTTTTACCTGCAGGTCTGGCCCGGAAATTTCATTACATATTGCCATCAAACTTCACGAGGGAAACAAATAGCATGCTGTAATTGCGGCTCCCTCTTGATGACTTAACGTCAAAGAAACTGCAGGCTTGTCAAGGACATACTTGAGATTCTTCTTGAAAACTCTTATTTTTAAAGAATAAACGCTTATCACATTCTATTATGTGATTGTGCTATAGATAAAAACAGTCGTGAATACTTATGAGATTGATATCTTTCCGAATGGAGTTTCAATTATTTTAATTTTTTTTTTCTCTTCGAAGAAATAATTAGAAAATAAAATAGCAAGTATAAAAATTACATCAATTCAAATTAAAAATTAATGTATATAAGAGTTCACCTCGTTTCCCTTTTTTAAATCTCCGTAAGCATCCGTTCTCAATAAAAACAGGAATTGGTGGGTCCCTGAATGGAAACATGAATTAATGGGTCTTGCGTGTGATTTACTTCAAGGGCATGCTTGGATTCATAAAAGTGGGAGGAAAGTTGGAAATGAGAAGTGGGACTGAAAAATAAAAAGCGTAGTGAAAAAAACGAAATTTGTGAAAATAAATTTTTCAGTGTTTGATTGTAATGTAAAAGTGTAAGTGAAAAAGTATATTGTGTTTTTCAGTGTTTAGTTAATAATGTGAAAGTGAAAGTAAAAAAGTTGATCACAAAGTTGAATCACAAAATAATATTAATTAAATATTATTTTTGAAGTGATATTCTTGAACTGTACTTGGACTGCAAGTGAGATTTATATGACATAAAAATTTAATGCATTAAACTATAATTTATTATAAGTGAGATTTACATGACCATAAAATTAATTGTAGCATCTTAGAAGTGAAAAAATAGTAGTGTAAAAGGAAAAAAGAAAAGGAGTTTTTCAATTTCTCATTTTCAGTGCAAAACAAATAAGAGAAGTGAGAAATGAGTTTTTTCACTTCTCATTTTTCTCTCACTTTCATTAATCCAAACACGTCATAAGTCCATTTGAATGTGCTTTTGTGAGAGGAGAGAAAACGATGAGAGGCCCATGTAAAGATGAGCTCAGATTTGCATTTTTGTTCTTGCATGTTTTCCTCCCGATTGAGAGAAAACACATAAAGAAGAATGCGGAGCCCGCGGTTCTCTTTTTTGTGCGAAAGCACGAAGGGAACGAATATTGCCACCCCTAAAGTTGATAAAGGCCCCTATGGATTAAGGCACCCCCAAAATTGATAAAATCCCCCTAAAAAATTTCTAAAATGTAAAAAATGCTATTTTTTCCCTTCTCATCTTCCTCTCCCCCCTCGCCGGTGAACCCCCTCCGGCGACCCTCCTCCTCCTCCGGCGACCTCCCCTGTAACACCCCGTTCTTGGAATAGGTACTTAGATACGTGTTCTGATTTTTTGATTATATTTTCAATTTAGTTTCCGTTTTTTTAATTTATGATTATTTATGCTATTGTTTTGCATTGGATCCGGATTCGTAGATTCGGAGTAAGCCCTAGTCTGAACTGAGGGACCCAATCTTAGTATATTGATCGAATTGACCTTTTTGATAGTCAGATTTGATCGATTTTAGTTTCAAACTTCATTTTTTTAATATTTTATATTTTTCATGATTTTCAGGAAATTTTCTGAATTAAATTGAAAAATCTTCACAATCGGTATTGAACGGTGCCGCCGACTGATTCTCGAATTTTTAATATACAAATAAAGTTGAATTTCTAAAAACTGTTTTCACATTATTTCTTAGAATCTCATTGTTTATCTAAACGCATTTTTGGGGATTTTTTTTGAATTTCAAGATTCGGTCGGATTTGGTGTCGATTGGTAACGCTGATAGATTTTTGGATTTATATATTAAAAACGGGATTGAATTTCTGAAATTTGATTTCTCCATGTACCTTAATATAATATTTACTATTTTGGTGAATTTTTGGAAATCGTTCCGAGTTACTTCAATTTTCGGGCTTTTCCGTTATTTTCTGGTGTTTTCCCGGATTTGAAGACTTATCTAGGTATTCTTCTTTTCTATTTATCTTTATTTCTCCTTTTATTCTCCTTCACTCCTTTATTCCCCTATTTTCCTTTTTCTTCTCGTTTTCTTTTTCCTTTTTTCCTCCTCCACACAAATAAATCCCAAAATATCTACTCCCCTCTCCCCTCCTTATCTCTTCCTTTTTCTTTCTTTACTTTTCATTTTTTATTTTCCTTTCTTCCTCCTTCACCTGGCCAATGCAGCCAGTGCCATAGAGCTCCCCCTCCTCCTCCCAAATTCTCTCTCCCCCATAAATCTCTCTCCCCTTTCTCTCAGTCTCACACTCTCTCACTCTAATTTCTCTCTCTCACTCTCCAATTTCCCTTTCTTCTCCTTCTCTCCGCTCCTAGGCCGCACCGCCGGCGCCTCCACCTCTAGCGACGGGCTCCCTACTCCGACGGCTCTCCCCGGTGACGACCCACCTTTAGCGCCACCACCCACTCCCCTAATTTCTCTTCCTCCTTCAATACTCCACCATCTTCATCATCTTCTTCTTTCAATCACCACCCCTATGTCCTTCTAATTCCTTAAATCAACCAACACCACCACGACCTTCTTCACTCCAACTCCACCACCACAACTCCTAACTCCTCCTCCCCATATCTCCTTCAATTTCAACATCCCACCTTCCAAATTAACATCATTACCACAACTATCATCATCACCGCCTCCACTATCATCACTATTTCCCGCCTCTCTTTCCTCCTCCCCTCTCCCCTCCGGGCTGGCCGACCCCTTCCCTTGGCCGGCGGCGACCCGGCACGCCACTGGACTGGCTGCACCCGCCCTGGCCGTGACCCATGTCACAGCCCGGCCATGACCTGTTGACCTCTCTCTATCTCTCTCCTGTTAACTCCTCTCTCTCCCCCCTGCGATACTTTCTCTCTCTTAGTTTCTCTCCCCTCTCTCCTCTCTCTTATTCTCTCTCTCTCTCTCTCTTTATATATATATATATATATATATATATATATATAATATATATATATATATATATATAATATATATATATATATATATATATATATATATATATTGGTGGCCGTGCATGTGATTCTTGGGATTCTGAATTTTGCGGCATTTTTCAAAGACTTTTAGGCGAGTGTCCTCACCTCTTTCTGGGTTTCCGCGCTTTGACGGGTAATTGTATTTTATTCGTGTAATTTGTGTAATTCTTGGGACTGTATATATGTATTAGTGCATTTGTATTTGTATATGGCTGAGTGCCTAAGACTGTACGTGTATTATACCTGTGACGAATTTTTATAATAAGGTAGTTTATTTTTTGTACATATACCATGCTTGTGATGTGTTCTTTTACTACTTTATACCATGCGTGGCCGATCCTTCGTGATCGTTAGCCTCCGGGCTTAACCGCTCTGCGGTTCTATTCAACTTTCGGACTAAACCCTCTAGGTTTCCTAGCTTTGTCGAGAGCTTAGCTGTGACTGTGTAATTAGCCTATTAGACATCTCGTCAGGCACGACATACTACGCTCCCGCTTTGCTCAAACGCCTGGGTATTATTAGCAATACCGCATGGCTGCGAGCCGAGCTTAATTGCGTAGCCTCGTCAGGCACGGTTTAGCTATGTCCCTGTTTTGCATAGCCTCCTGGCTTAACCTCTCTGAGATTTATTAAAGGCCTCTGGACTTTTTAATTACGCTTGGAAAGGCAGGTTAGCGCCCAGCGTTTTATCACTAAACACGCCTAGGCGAAACTCTGTCAGATTTTAGACTCACATTTTAAGCCGAGTCATCCCAGTAGCCCCGCCAAGTATTTTAGTGATTAAACACTGTTCGTTAGACATGCCTCCAGCTTACTTAACTCCGCTTGATTGTGCTTGACTATCATACTCTATATATTCTTTTGCTAGTTGTGAAGAGCTTGAAATGTTTAATTATATGTTTTCTGATATCTTGTCACCTGACCTATTAATCACCCGACAACTGATATCTGACTCCTGACTTGTATCCGGTATCACATCTCATGTACGTGAATTCAGAGGGATGGCGAGTGGAGCTAAGTGCCACACGGAGCAAAATGCCACACCATACACGTGTGGGGGCCACCTCTTGGTATCCTTGGGGGCCACCACTAGGTATCCACATTGCGTCCTCTTTGCTCCTGTTACCCGAAAATGCATATGATGTAGAGTTAAGTGCTACACGGAGTAAAGTGTCACACCATACACATGGTGGGGCCAGCTCATGATATCCGTGAGGGCCACCTCTACGTATCCACTACCGCGTCCGTGGTTTCCCTGCCTTTCTGATCCAGCACCTGACACGTAACAATAATAATATTAAGAACGTGAGATATTTGATCTCTCCTTCATTCGGATACTGATACTCACATATCAGATCCAAATGATTTCTATTGGAGTACACATCATAGTACGGACTGCTAGTAGTGTGAGATACGAGTAGGAAGATGATTGAAATATCAGAAGGTACTAATGTTTATTATCAGATAACCTAAATTGTAGCACATTAACGTACTCCTGCATCACTTGCCCTGTTATTATAATCCAACAATCCATGCTATATAACTTGAGCTGGACATCCTGTTTTACTATATATGATTCTAGGTTGCTGATCGGGGCGAAATCAGCACTCTTAAAACGCGTGTGTTATGAAATCAATGTAAAAGCTCGTATGTGCTAATGTTCCCTCGATACTTCCGTTATAGCATTGGCTCAACGGATCGAATCCACAGGGACGGGAGGCGATAGAAGCATTAACAGTTTTTATTCACGTTTTATGTTAACAGTTCTTCTTTGTTAAAGAATTTGAAAAAGAAAATAAAAGAAAAGAAAAGGAAATCAAGTACGTGGTAGGTGGAGAAGGCGATGAAAACGGCGAAGAAAACAAAAAAGAAGTGGTTTGGAAAATAAAATAGAAAAGAAGATGAAAAGAAGTTGAACAAAGGTGGTGAAAATAACGATGAAAATGATAAAAAGAATTGCTTTTTAAAACAAGATAAAATAAAACTCATGGCTACTAACTACTAATTGATCCACTAATCATGCTAACCTCTTAGTGATAGTTTCCTCACATGGTCCTTGTGAAAGATCACCTAGAGGGGGGGTGAATAGGTGATTATGCTAATCTAGTCAACTCAATGCGGAATTAAAAACTAATTTGCAAATTCAACAAGAAATACACACAACCAAGCCAAGCATATAAGTATGTATGAGCAATATGAATAGATGCAAGGCACAAAGTAAAGAGAGAGAGAGAGAGTCAATGAACAAGCGCAAACACCAAGATATGTTTCGAGGTTCGAGCACCCAGCTCTACATTCCCGCCTTCACCCAGAAGGATTTTAAGTCCACTAGCTTGTCCACAAAGGACTCCCACAAAGGGAACCTCCACCGAGGATTTGGGGCAATCACAATACAAGGAGTACCCAACTCCTCTCCTTACAAACACAACCTCCTCCTTGAGGCACAACTCCAAGCCAACAAACAATCACCTCACAACCCGAGGGATTAGCACAAAGCCAAGTAAGGATCACCTCACAACTAGAGGGATACAAACCACTTGCACAAACAACCTCCTCAACCCAAGAGTGAAAAGCACAAAGCAAAGTATAGAGGGTTTACAACTTGGTGGTTCAACAACAACAAACAATCTCTTTTCCCACACACAAAGATCTTATAGAGAAGATAGTAGATTATTGCTCAAGTGTGGAGAAAACCAAGGGATTTGAAACCAGCAACTCAAAGAAAATCTTTGGGAAAAAATAGAAATGAAGATAGTGAAGTTCAAACAAAAACTTTTCCCAAAATCCCTTTTCTTTGGTTTTTCAAACCCTAATAAGAACACCAAAAAGATTGTTCAATTTGAATCCAAAAACCTCTTTTAATTGTTGTGAAAACACCAGAGAGTAGGGAAAAATTCGCACAAAAAATCTTTTTGAAAAACTCTTGCAAATGGGGTATTTATAGGCAAATCTGGAAACTAGCCGTTGGCAGCAGATTTTGCCAAAATAACTCTGCCAGTCGACCGGTCCGGTCGACCGCCCAACGGTCAATTTTTGCCCGTTGGCAGCTACCGGTCGACCGCCCCGGTCGACCGTCCCAAAGCTGCCAAACGTGCACAGATTTGTGCACGTCGGTCGACCGGCCCGGTCGACCGGCCTCAGCCCTAGTCGACTAGTCAGGTTACTAGTCGACTTGGTTGAAGCCTGGAACAGAAAATTCAGTTAGAAATATGTTTAAAAATTCTTTTATCTTTTCTAAAATTCACCAAAAATAGTTTTATCATTTTGCATTGATATATAAACATGTGATAAAAAGTTTAGCTCAAATATCAATCAATATGAACTATTTTGTGTCTAATCATTTTTACCAAAAACCAAAAACTGTATTTTCTAAAACTTGGATTTTGAATAGAAAATACGTTTTGTCCAAAACTCTTCCAAATACAAAAACATGATATTTAAACACTTTGAAGCATGATGCATATGGATAGAAATCCAATATACATGAAACAAATATGTATCATAGTTTTTGTCATTAATTCCAAAATATGTTTTGTCAAAAATACCAAAACATATAACACATGAATAAGGGAGTCAAAACTAAGTTTGTCTTGGAAATTAAAGTATGCATGTATATAGAACAAATCATATATACATTAAACCATGTAAACTTGTTTTTGATCTATCCATTCATGAAAACCAAGATCGGTTAAACCTAAAACCGAAAAACTAAAAACCAATATTCAAAACATGAAACGTGTGTGTTGTGAACTTGAGCATTATCATACTATTCTAATCTTTACAATTTGGATCTAAATACAAAACTAAACTATGGTACCGATGTCTTCTTGTAGAGCGCAATCTCCAAGCCGACTCGATCCAAAACTCTTTGATCCATCGAGCAAGTGCTATATGTGATCTTTGACGCTCGGGCTCTTGAATCAACATGTGAAAGATGTGTGGAGGCTTTCACCAACTAATAACTTGATTAATGATCTGAAACTAAATAACACAAGATTATTAGTACACATAACTTCATGAGTTAATCATCATCAAAACTAGAGTGGAAGGCCTTTGGGCCAACACCTTGGCCATCACTAATCCTTGGGTTCAAGAGACAATACAGAGCATGACCCATAAGATTGATCTTCTATATTCAAACAACACATCCATACCACTGACAAGTTGCAAGCTACTTATTAAATCATCAAAACCAGTTAGAGGTGAGCATGAAATAAAGAAGACATTGTAAGTTAGCAAGTTAGTGGGTTAGGTGTTAGAAATGTTAGAATGTTAGAATCCATCATCATGAGCCATCAATGGCTCTTGCAAGAGCAAGGCCTTGTAGAGGCTACTAGATTCATGTGGATTATCAAGTAAGTGGTTAGATGGTTAGTGGTTAGTAGTTAGATTGTCGTGAGAAGAAGAAAAACTTAGCCAAGCATCATGTAGAAGATGGAGAAGATTACAATAGAGAAGAAAGGAGGCACCTTTACATAGATTATCACCATCTATTACATCAATCCCTCTCTATCTCACTTTGAATCTCTCAGCCCTAATACATGAGCTAAAAAGAAAAGAAAATACAAAAGAAATGAAATGAAGAACACCTACCTACACTACACTAAAACATGAAAACCCAAGCTTAAAATCAAAAACTTCTCCTAAAATCAAAAACTGCTTGCGCTTTGGCCAACTACAGGGGTATTTATAGGCATAGGAGGGTTCTGAAAGATGAGACGAGGCCACGCGTCGAAGATCGACGCATGGCCCCACCATTGGGCCTCGGATCCGCGGCTATAGCCGCGGATCCGCGGCCAAACCAGGGAGTTATCTCCCTGGTTTTGGTGCGGGGATGCGTCGTGGCTCTAGGAGCTTCCTGGTATATCCTTTTTCTGATAATTTCATCCTAATATTCGTCTGACGTAAGCAAAGGTCTAAGTTCGATGTATCTTCTAGAAAATCCCTTACTTGGCCTCCAAGTAATGCGGATTTAATTACCCAGAAAGGGGTTTAATTAAGTTCTTATTACTCCTTTTCCCTTAAACTCTTGATTTACCTGCAAGAGAGACCAAAACACGGTTTAGACCGACACTTTATTCATAAATCCGTGGGGAAATGCAATATAAAAATGCAGAATTGTAGACTAAACGCACCCCCACACTTATCTTTTGCTCGTCCCGAGCAAAACAAGAAAAGAAAAACTATATTATAAATGTTATTACACCACTTTCGCAGGTGACGCGATGGCACTGAGCATGTGCAACAAGCCGTTAAACCTCTAGGTTACCCTTAGAGGAGGAGCTTTGTCTCCTGAGGGTTTTCAGCGGATTGCACCCATAAAATCCATAAAGAAAGAAGACAAATGTTAGTATTTTGAAAATGCATTTTGAAAGAGAGACAAGTTTTCAAAATATTTTTGCAAAAATATAAGCGATCTAAGGTCATAAGTCCACCAAAAATCATTTTTTCTTAAACTTAGTCTCTATGCAAGATCTTGTTTTCAATTAAGGTAAGAATTCAAAATTAGATTGAATATTTTATCTTTCATAAAACCTAGATAATATGCACTTTGTGATAGTGAAGATTTCTAGGATTTCAACTCTAACCATCAAGCCATTTATTTTTATAGATATTTTTTCCTTTTTCTTTCTTCCCTTAGTTTCTTAGGCTTTCTAGTTAACCCATGTAGCGAGCCTTTAACCGATGACTCCCAAACCAGACGGTCCTAGGGCACCAGATGAGAAAACATCCTTCGGGTTTAAGGACTCGAGTAAACAAGGCCACAAAACTAAGGGGGTTTATTTATTTCTTTTGACCACCGTTAGGCTTGAATAATCATGCTTCTTGAGGCATAGTTATCCAGCTTAATAAGTGATTCATTTATATATTTTTTTTCTATTTTTTCCGTTTATTTTTGCTTTATGGCATTTTAGGTCTTTGGTTCCATCTCAAAAATCGTGTAAGTGTGAAGTTCATACCATCTAAGTCAAAAAATTCAAGATAAAATTATCTCCCCAATCTTTTATACTTAACCTATAATTTTAAATAAGATCTATTATTTCGACTAGGTTTAAGATGTCATATTGAGGTTTTCTTAGTTTCTAAGATCATCTTAAATTTCTTAAAAATAGATCAAAACTTTGTCTCTTTATTTCAAAAAGTTTTTAAAGAAAGAGAAAATTCCTATACAAAAGGGAAGATTTTTAAAAATATCCTAAAAGAAGAAAGAAAATCTAAAAACTCTATGTTAGTAAACCCTCCCCCACACTTATCTCATGCATTGTCCTCAATGCATCGTGATGTATATATGCATTAAACAAATAGAGAGGGAAGAAAAAATCACCTCAAGGTGGTGGTTCCGGTGTCGATCTGATTGGTCCACAAAATGCAGCCCAATCCAATGTGCGTGGAATCCGGAGGAACCCACCAGAGACCTCTATAATACAACCCACTAGAATGATGTAGATATGAATGATTTTTATTAAAAATTTTACTCTCTCTAATTTTCAAATTTTTAAAATAATTTCAGAATCAAATTTATCAAGACCCTTGTCCCAGAATGGAATGATTGATTTGGACTCAGGAAATACAGGAATTAATACCGACTCAGGAAAAAGACTTAAATCAAGTAGAGGTTCGGGAGTCGAGATTGGTTTAGGAAGTGGGTCCAAATCAAGAAGTTGAAACTCAAGTCCACATTCATTTTCCCATGATAGAATGTGACTTTCGAAGATTGGTGATTCAAGTTCAAAAATGACAGGTATGGGAATCAAAACTGACTCTAAAATATTGCTCAAATTGGGTAACAGAACAGGAGTCAATATTGATTCAAGAATTTGAACTGGATAACAAATTTGAGGATCAAAGTCACATTCCTCATTGAGTTTAATTCCATAAGAACTTGCCAATTTATCAAATGGACTTTCAAAAGTATGAAATTGGTCAAGTTCTGTAATGCCCCGATCCCAAAGATACGGAGACGTTATGGCGACGTACATATACAGGGTGAAAACACCCTCACGCGTACGTTTAGCCTCAGTACAGGAAATAACTTTCATATACACTAGAGTTCCAGCTTTAAATGAGTACAAGAATACCTGCAGAAAGGGGGTTAGTGATCATAACAGATATGAAAACAGGGATAAATAAGATAATAGAAATAAATCACAAAGATACCTGTGAATGGTTTCGATGAGGAGTCTCCTATGTGAATCCAATGCACTATCTGATAATACGTTAACTCGGATCTCTAACCTGGGCACGCAAACCCAGAGTCGTCAGAAAGCGACCTAGTGAGTGGTAAAATGAAGGGATAATAATGTGTACTGTAATAATACAAGCACGATAAAAATATCTAGTACATGTTTATTTATCAGTGATACCATAATAGGAATTTAATATTCAGTAGAAATATAAAATGTCATCTTTTAATATCATCACCACCTAGCATCTTATCATCGGGTCATGTCTACAGTAGTATTCAGTTTTAGATAATAAATACTGTTGACGTGATGCATGCGAACATGTAGATCAAGTATGCAACCATTCTATAGCGATGTGAGTATACGGGAATAGTGTCTATAGGATATACAGGAACTAAAGGCATGCAATGTAAGGTATACATGTACATGAAGAGTGTGTCACCACATGAAGTGGAACAAGCATCAGGTAATGTAGTAAAGTCTTCAGGTAACATGATATTGGATAACATATCAGGAACAGTAACAAGTACAACTACACAATAGTATACATGTATCAGGCAAGTCATGTTATTTATACAATAATAACAATCAGTACCACCTGGTATTTTGATCAATCTCTTCCAGTGTCCCATACCACTGGTAGTCCATACTGGAGCCCGCACTCCAGTCTAACCCATCCGGACATAGCATACGGGTACCATTATCCAAACGAGAGAGTGACCAAATAACAAGTGTTCCCGATGTCACTATTGTGCATACTGTTTTATTATGTTAATTGGAAACCAAATGGTCGAGGAGCTCTTATCGGGTAGGTGTATCCCGTGCATACCCGGGATCACGGCCTTAAACGGACCCCTGGCTGCTGAGACCAGGGCCCTCCGCTAAGAGGGGAGTACGAATCAAGTAACGGGAGCTCATGGAGCTATACAATCGGTAGGCAGCACTACCATCCCCTGCAGTGGGACTAACAATATGGATCTAGTACATCCACCCGATAAGATCTAATCAACTGTCAAGTTTCCCCCATCCCCAAGTTATCTTTATATTTCATTTAAAGTACACAACGTAACAAGAATAAGTACAGTGCATGGTACATGTAACATGATAACAGGACCTGGGCTCTGTTGATAGCATAAAACAGAATAACGGGAAACGGGAAACAATAGATGTGGGATTCTAGAGGTGGCCCCCGTGGCTTGGATCCACGTGGCACTTAGTTTCACACATCGCATATCAACAGCTCACATGTCCAGTAATGGGAATATCAATATCAGTAACGGAAAATAATCATATAAAGCATGATCTATGCAACAGAAATAAATAGACAACCAATATATGTAGACCGGTGAGTCTGTATAACAGTGGAGTAAGATCATAAAGTAACTGTGGAAACAATAATACGAATATGTGTACGTATCCATGTATCAGTGAAGCGTGAAAAAGACATAAATGGTGTCACGTGTAAGAGTATCCGTGTAAAGGTGAGATATGATGAAAATAATAAGGTCGGTGCACTATTGTGATATGTCTACAAGTATATACACTAACAGTAATCAGTAAAACAAATATGCACGTGCACTAGTAGTGTCCCCTGTCTCATACTCTAGAATATCTGTGAAACTGGAATGCATGTACTAGAAATACAGGGGTGGCGTCTCCGTGTCGTCCGTGGGTTGGTACAGTGGCTATACCACATAATTGAATGTCAGATATTTTATTTAGCATAATGATTATAATATTGCTTATGATTATAATATTGGATACAATAGGATAGATATCACATAATGCTTATTATATATACTTATCTATTTTTATTATGATTATATTATCACATATGGATCATCATGTACGTTCTAATTACAGTGATTGATCATCTAATTACAGTGATTGGGAGATAACCACCTTTTATTAAACAATATTTATAATCATGATTTATTAATTAACGTAAGCAACTAATTTCATTAAACACAATAAAATATAAAATTTATAAATAAAACACTCACAAACTGGCTATGGGAAGGTAGTTCTCTTTCCCATGATCGCAACGGTTCCAGAAGTCCAGATCGGACACCGGATGCTCCAGATATCGCCCGAACTCTAGGAGTAATAGAAATGGGTTAAATATGTAATAAACATATTTTAAATGCAATTAATAAAAAGTAGAAGGAGTTTTCTGTAATATTACCTTTATTGGGTTTTGAATGCGGATTTGGGCTGTTAACGGGTCGGGTTTGGATCCAATACCCAAACCCGTAACTTAAGTATAATGGGTTATCGAGTTATTAGGTTATAGGGTTTCAAAACAAATCAATAGAGTTAATGGGTTCGGGTCTCCACCCGAACCCATCAAAATGCAACAGCGGCGGCAGCAGCAGCTGCTACTGCCGCGCTCCTGTGTCTGGCCGGCGGCACATCTCGCCGGCGGCAGGTCTGCTCCGCCGGCGGGAACTCCCAGGGGAAGAGAGAGAGGAACGGAGAGATGGAGAGAGAAGAACAAGAAATGGAAAGAAGGAAAAAAAAAAGAAAATAAGAAGAAGAAGTACAGGAAAAGAAGAAGAAGAAGAAGAAAAGAAGAAGAAAAGAAGAAGAAGAAGAAGAAGAGGGGAAAAAGAAGGAGAGGGGGAAGGGGGTGGCGCGGTGGCGCCGGGTACCGACCACCAGCCTGCCGGCGGCGACCAGGGCCGCCGACGGTGGTCTGGCCTCCCTGGCAGATAACACACACAGAGAGAGAGAGAGAGGGGTCTGCCAGAGAGAGAGGAAAAGTGAGGGGAGAGAGAGAGTGTGTGGGACTTAGAGAGAGTTAGGGGGAGAGAGATGGTTTAAAAAGTAGAAGGAGAGAGATATGGCGGTGGCGTATGGCGGCTAGGAGAAGATTGGAGAACAAGAAAGAAGAAAAGAAATAGAAATAAAAAAATGAATTTTTATATTATAGTTTAATAGGGTTAAAAATTGAATAGTTCCGAATAGCTCCCAAAAATTACATAAAATAGAAAATATTACGTTAACGTATAATGTGAAATTGGATTCACGAAATTCTATCCGGTTTGCAAGTTAAAAATCCTGGAGTATATCGTCGACACTGGGCAACACCGGTTTCGCCCGCTTTTTGATAAATTCAAAAAAATCCCCAAACATACCCTAGCGTGACTAATATGATTCTAAGACATAAGGTGAAAGTAGATTCTCAAAATTCAATTCCGCTTGTGAAATAAAAATCGTAGAGCTGATTATCGGTATCGGTCGACACCGACTACGGAGATTTTCTAAAATAATCTCGAAAAATTTCAGGAAATTCTGAAAAATCTAAAATATTAGAAAATGATATTTGAAACTGAAATCAGCTCAATTTGACTATCAGAAAGGTCAAATCAACATTATACGTCGTATCGCGTACTGATACTGTGATACGTACATCAGGGAGCAGGGGGTTACAAGTTCAATATGATCATAAATGATTGGTGATTCAATTTCACAATGGATTGGCACTGGATCCAATATTGACTCGGGAAAAGGCCTGAATTCAGGTAAAAATACCTCAGTCAATATTGAATCAGGAAGTGAAATTGAATTACCAAGTTGAAGGTCAAGATCATATTCATGCTCAAGTTCAATCTCAGGAAAAGGATAACTTGCCAAAATGTCAATGGGATTTGAAGTTTGGACAAGTTCAGATGGGTGTGCTGAAATTGAAACTTGATTTTCAAAATTACAAGAGTCCTGGGTCAGATCAATAGAGTTGGGGATAGCTGAATTGGTCAAAGGTTGATATGATAGAGTTTTCTCATTCCTATAAATGCTAACCAATTGACTTAATTGTGTTTCCAACCTATTGATAAACTCGGTAGAAGATTTTTGAAATTTTATTGCGGACTCTTGTAAGACTTCTATACTCTTTTCTAGATGTGATGTATCTTCAATTAGTTGTTCTAGAAAAGGAGTGCAGGAATCTAGGTTTCCAAAACAACAAGAGTCATGGGTCAGATTGATAGAGTTAGAGATATTTGGATTGGTCAAAGGTGGAGAAGAGAGTGTTTCTTTATTCTTATAAATGTTGACCAATTTACTCAATCGTATTTCCAACATATCAATAGACTCGGTAAAAGATTTTTGAAATTGTAATGCTGACTCTTGCAAGGTTTCTATACTCTTTTCTAGACTTGATTTTTCTTTAAGTAGATGGTCCAGAAAGGGAGTATAAGAATCTTGATTTTAGAAATTTTGTGAAGAATGTGAGTCCAAAATGTTTTGAGATCGAAGCTTAGACTCACACAAGAGTTCCTTACTCGGTTTCAGGGCAGATGGTTGTTCATTATGAGAAGGTGGAACTGAGTAAGACTCTTGAAAATATTGTGGAATTGGAGAGACCAACATTTTCTGAAGTTGTTGCTCGGCCTCTTGTATATTGGCTTCTATACTCTTTTCTAGGTCGGATTTTTCTTCAATGGGAGGTCCAGAAAAAGGAGTATAGGAAGCGAAATCGGGGAATAAATATTGTGTAAATTGTGGACAAGGTGGACACGGGGGACAAGGAGGTTGAAAATTTAACTCGGAGGAGGTGAATCCCCATTGACTCTGTGATGAGTTGAAATTATTTTAGAAAGTATAGTCATAAGAATGTGGGTATGGGTTGTATTGATTCGGATAAGGCCAACCCGGTGTATTTGGTTGGTTCATATTGTAAAAAGCTGGGTTAGAATTATCTGGGGTTGGTGTGAAATATGAATTCATATTAGGATTGAAAGAATTATTATTGTTGAATTCTATTTCACAAACAATCACAAACAAAAAAGAAAAATCAAACAACAAACAAAAAGAAAAGAAAAATCAAAACCAAGTCTATAGTAGGGTTGACCTAGACCTAGACGACTCCTAACTGATCGATTACCCAAGGGAGGTTGTTGTATGAATCCGACCATAAGCTAATCGGCCAGGTAGGGGCAAAATACGGTGGGAGGTATCCATGCGTAAGCAACGGGGCTTAATTACGCCAAACTATGATTTCTTCGAGGCGTAACCTCTTAATCCCCAATCTTAGGCACCGATTTCACAAGAGTAAGATTCAAAATAAGTTCCACCCTCGGTCAATCTCTTAATGAGTCTGAGATGTCCCTAGGGGCCAACGTCTATCAATTTATATTAGGGCTTGGATTGTGTGAGTGGGGAGGTGATTTTTGGGTTAAGGAAGGGTGATGAAATCCCCACCTTATCTTGTATTGGGTTATGCCCTTAAGTTCAATTCGTGCAAGTGTGCAATATAGACAAGAATATAACACAAAGCAATAAATCACCCACGTGTTTGTCCTATGCTATATGCAATGCCATATGTACACCTCAATCTAGATCACAATAATAGAACAAAATACAGTATATTGGAATTGAATTGACACGTGCCTAAATGCAAATGTCTAGACCGTTTTAAAAGCGTCCAAAATACCGTATTTTAGTTCTTTAGTTTATTGCGGTGTGTAGGTAATCAAAAAAGTTTATAGTACAGATCAACTAACTATTATAATGAATACATCCCAGCACAATAAGTATACAATTATCATAACATTGCCGCGTTTTCGCGGCAAAAATCGCGTTTGCGCGGCGGTTCTTTAGAAGCTGAGGTCCTGCCTTCTAGAACAGGAAAATGCAAAGCTATTATTTATTCTGCAATGTTAAGCACCTATAAAGATTATCCTGCACACCAAAACAGAGAAGAAAAATGTTAACAAAAACGTGAAGTCAAAACCATTCCCGTTCCCCGGTAACGGCGCCAAAAATTTTGATCTGGGCAAAACCAGCACTCTTAAAACGCGTGTGTTATGAAATCAATATAAAAGCTCGTATGTGCTAATGTTCCCTCGATACTTCCGGGATAGCATTGGCTCAATGGGTCGAATCCAAAGGGACGGGAGGCGATAGAAGCATTAACAGTTTTTATTCACGTTTTATGTTAACAGTTCTTCTTTGTTAAAAAATTTAAAACAGAAAATAAAAGAAAAGAAAAGGAAATCAAGCATGTGGTAGGTGGAGAAGGCAATGAAAATGACGAAGAAAACAAAAGAGAAGTGGTTTGAAAAACAAAATAGAAAAGAAGATGAAACAAAGTTGAACAAAGAAGGTGGTGAAAATAACGATGAAAATGATAAAAAGAATTGCTTTTTAAAACAAGATAAAATAAAAATCATGGCTACTAACTACTAATTGATTCACTAACCATGCTAACTTCTTAGTGATAGTTGCCTCACATGGATCCTTGGCCATCACTAATCCTTGGCTTCAAGAGACAATACAGAGCATGGCACATAAGATTGATCTTCTACATTCAAACAACACATCCATACCACTAATAAGTTGCAAGCTACTTATTAAATCATCAAAACCGGTTAGAGGTAAGCATGAAATAAAGAAGACATTGCAAGTTAGTAAGTTAGTGGGCTAGGTGTTAGAAATGTTAGAATGTTAGAATCCATTATCATGAGCCATCAATGGCTCTTGCAAGAGCAAGGCTTTGTAGAGGCTACAAAATTCATGTGGATTATCAAGTAAGTGGTTAGATGATTAGTGATTAGTAGTTAGATTGCCATGAGAAGAAGAAAAACTTAGCCAAGCATCATGTAGAAGATGGAGAAGATTATAACAGAGAAGAAAGGAGGCACTTTTACATAGATTGTCACAATCTATTACATCAATCCCTCTCTATCTCTCTCTGAATCTCTCAGCCCTAATACATGAGCTAAAAAGAAAAGAAAATACAAAAGAAATGAAATGAAGAACACCTACCTACACTACACTAAAACATGGAAACCCTAGCCTAAAATTAAAAACTTCTCCTAAAATCAAAAACTGTTTGCGCTTTGGCCAACTACAGGGGTATTTATAGGCATAGGAGGGTTCTGGAAGACGAGACGGGGCGGATCCGCGGCTATAGCCGCGGATCCGCGGCCAAACCAGGGAGTTATCTCCCTGGTTTTGGTGCGGGGATGCGTCGTGGCTCTAGGAGCGTGCTAGTATATTCTTTTTCTGATAATTTCGCCCGAATATTCGTCTGACGTGAGCAAAGGTCTAGGTTCGATGTATCTTCTAGAAAATCCCTTACTTGGCCTCCAAGTAATGCAGATTTAATTACCCAAAAAGCGGTTTAATTAAGCTCTTATTACTCCTTTATCCTTAAACTCTTGATTTACCTGCAAGGGAGATCAAAACACGTTTTACACCGACACTTTATTCATAAATCGGTGGGAAAATGCGATATAAAAATGCAGAATTGTAGACTAAACAGTTGCTACACTGGATTTCCTGACCTCTTGTTTACTGATTTGTATCGACATGCTTGTGACTCAACACATGATCCTATATCAGATATAACTTAATTATCAAATAATAATAAAATATAGAGCGGGTGTTATTAAATTACTTTCTTATCCAAATAATGACGTCTGTATATCAGAGTTCGGATTGGGTTCTACCTGCGGACCCGGTGTGAACTGCCGTGATATGAAACACTAGAAGAAAGGAGAGGGGACATCAGAACAAGGAGGAAGAATAAACGGTACTTTGAACCTTTCAGCAAGGGTGAAATCGTCAAAAAAAAAAATAATGACACACTTGTAATTTTTAGAGGAACTCTCTCGTTTGTTGGGTGGCAATATCCGTGCTCTAGCACGAGTGAGGTCCAACCGCTGTCTGCCCTTTTTTTTTCCGCGTTCCAAACAGACCCTGACTCTTCCTTTAAGGCCCACTGACTCCTGCACTCCCACTGCCCGACAATGCCTTATTAAGGCTCGTTACCTCTTCTTCCATTCCTCGCTCAAATTGGAATCAATTGCTTCTCAAATTACACCAAAAACTCCGTCAATCCATCCCCCAATGGCCTCGGACAAGATCTCCACCGAATTCAGCCTCGAATCCGTGAGAGATTCGCTGATCAGGCAAGAGGATTCCATCGTCTTCGCCCTCATCGAGAGGGCCAGGTTCCCTCACAACCCCAAGGCCTACCAGCCCTCGGATCATTGCGGGGGCCTCTCCCTTGCTGAGCTCCTCGTCAGGGAGTCCGAGGCTCTTCAAGCCAAGGTCAGTTTTTTTTTTTTTTATCCCATTTTATCCTCTTTTCTGCTCTAATCTCAATTGGGTCTTTATCAGTTTCAGTGTTCCTCAAATGGGTTGCGTTTGTTTTTGCTTCTTCTTTTTGCATTGGAGGCAAAGGTGGGATTTTGGGGTCTCCTGCACATAGAAAGAGAATTTTTCTGTGATTAATGGAAGAAATTTAAATATTTGAGCATTTTTCTTCAGCTCGTATTGCTTCCTATGCAGACAACAACAAGATTTAGAGAGTTGAATATGGAATTCTGATATTTGAAAATTTTCTTTGGACAAACTTTAAGAAATGACCTGTTGCAATTGTACTGTATGCTGTCTCATTGTGTTTTTCATTTGAAGTATTTTTCGTGTTGAGTAATTCGACAAAGTTACATAAACACAGCTAAACCTTCAATTAACTATTAGGAGAGAGAATAATTGGAGAGTTATAAAACTTAAGAATGATGTAAAATAATGTTGGATGCTAATGCACGTGAAAAAGCAGCATCAGTACAGAATAAATAAATAAATAAATAAAATACCGAAGATCAGAGACAAAAAGGGAAAAAGACAATCTAATTAAGTAACTAATGAGTATGTTTATGAGTAGGCTTGTGAAATTCATAAACAATTTAGATACATTATTATTATTTATTTTAATAATTATGCTAAGCAAGATAGGCTTCTTCACGTGCAAAGAATATGGTTCATCAAAGCCATACTCTGTTTCTTGATTGCAGTTAAAAAATTAAGGGCAAATGGATTTTGAGGGAGGGAAGAGAGAAAATCTTAATCAGCAAACAATATGTTGAATATAAGATTGGCTTTCACATAAACATTACATTACATCACTTATAAGTTGATTATGAGTCATGAGATGTCTCTGTGGCCCGGATAAATTTACTAATAGTATTTTCCTTAAAGAAAAGGAAAAGAAAGAAAAAAGAAAAAAAGAAAATTTGTGTTATTTGTGATTGTTAAACCAAATCTAAGTCTGTTGATTCTCATAGACATGCTTGTAAGCTGCATAGGTTTTCTCAAGTGTAAGTTAAAGGGTAATAAGTCACCTTTTCTATTTAGTTGTTTCACTTCTTTTAGTTGTTAAGATTTTGCAATGCAATTCGGAAGTTCTAGTTCTTATTGACTACTCAACCTAGGCTATAGATGATGAGCTCAATTGCAAACATGGTTCAAAGACTCGGCCAAGTCGGAGACGAGTCGGCCGAGTCGTATCCGTCTCGGCCCACTCCGAGACGAGTCCGAGTCACGAGTCGGTCGACTCAACTCAGAGGAGACTGAGTAGGCCGAGAATCGGAATTGACTCGGTCGATTCGGCATTATGATGATAATTTTGTGCCTCATCGCAATTCAATGTGGAAATAATTACATTAGCATGTATTTATGAATGTAGTTTGTTCAATTTACTATATTGTGTATGTATTTTGATATGCTTCTACCGACGACGCGTGTATTTATACTTGCGCTTTATGTTTAGTGTGTGTGCTAAGTGATATATTTTGGACATGTGATACATGAATATGGATGTCTACATTTTTTTTAAGATTTATCGTGATTTTTTCAGAATTTTTTAGCTTTCTATGTAGCGTTTTGCGCGTATCGCCTGATACCGATCCGAGTCACCGAGACCGATCCGTCTCAGTGCCCGCCGAGTCGACGGCCGAGACCGCGACTGTGAACCATGATTGCAAAAGCCGAGTGTAGTTCTTAAACCTTACATTTGTATAGTTTGATAGCAGTGAAATAATTTGCAGGGTGGAAGGTATCAAAACCCAGAAGAGAGTCCCTTCTTCCCTGATAATCTTCCTTCGCCACTGCTACCTCATTATAGCTACCCACAGGCCAGTATTTCTCGACATTCCTTAAGCATGTTAAACTTTATTGCTTCTGTATTGAGCGTTTCAATTGCGCAGGTCTTTCATCCGGCATCTGCGTCTGTTTGTGTGAACAAGGACATTTGGGACATGTATTTTAATAAATTTCTTCCACTGTTTACTTCTGAGGGTGATGATGGTAACTATGCAGTGACAGTGGCATCCGATCTTGTTTGCTTGCAGGTAAGAATGATTAAGAGATAATTATGATTATTCTAATTGTATATTGGTCCACCACATTCATTACAAAAGAGGGTTTACATCAAGTTGACAACAATCTGAGAAAAAGTTAAGTAACCTATTCTTAAAGCTTCTTAGGTCCAATGTTCTCTTCTGTGGAGTACAAAATCAATAAGATCAGTGAGCAAATGTACGTCATTGGCTTATTGACTTGATAGCAGGCTTTAGGTATAGGTGGAAACCCTAGAGAAGAAAGACCTTATGGACATGCGAGAGAAGTTAGTAGTCAGCATGACATACGTTTTAATCAAACCACCAGAAATCAGTGCATATCATTCAAAAGAATATAGAACATTTATATTTTTACTTGCCTGTCTTTGCAGTGTCGTGTCCTACTTTTGTAAGGTATGACGTCGCTTGCTGTTTGTCTCGGCATATCCCTGCTTTTTACTAATATCTCTATCCGATATTATTTTCTAGTAACGAGTATCTGAATACATATTGAGAAGCAACCCCTTTGAAATTCCGTTTGAACTTGGAAGCAAACTAGATGATCAGGAAGATGGTAAGCTTTGGTGTTAAGAGAAGTCACACAACCTCATTGTCACATATCCATCTATTTTCTTCTTCTGCAGTCTATGCCTAGTTCTAATTGTCAGACATGGGAACTCAATCAGAGGCAAGGTTTTTTCTTTTTGAACTTTAATGAGCTTAAGAAGATTGAAAAGCAAGTTGCATGTTATTGCAAATGTCATTTGTTACACTTGTTGGCCTTGAGAGCCAAAATTTATGTAGAGAGGCATCTGTCCATTATACAACATTTCCTTCCTCAGGCCCTGTCAAGAAGGATCCATTATGGCAAGTATGTTGCAGAGGTCAAGTTCCGAGAAGCCCCAGAAGATTACAGCCGTCTTATCCGCGCTAAGGTATCCCTTAATACGTTTTCTCTCTATGTATTTATGCATCTTAACATGATCGCTTTACTCTCAACTGTCATATTGAAGTGATAAGTAAGCTCATGTTGCTATAGTTGTGTTCTATGCAGGATTCGGATGCTTTGATGAAGCTGTTGACATTTGAAAAAGTTGAAGAGATGGTGAAAAGAAGGGTGGCAAAGAAGGCAATGGTGTTCGGGCAGAATGTAACCTTAGCCGAAAAGGTTAACAATTTTGCTACCGATTGCAGTGAGGGGAAATTTAAGGTTGATCCCTCTGTTGTTTCTCAGCTCTACGCGGACTGGGTTATGCCCCTGACTAAGCTTGTCGAAGTCAAGTATCTTATTCATCGTCTGGATTGATCTCCAAGATAGAGTTTTGAACATGTAAGAGCTATTTGATTCAGTACCACAGGTAAATCTCACATCCCAGTATTTAAAGGGTTGTTTCGGTTGCAAAAATAAATGAATCAGCAGATATATATCACTGTTGAGAATATTGTGGACTACCTTGGAAAATTTTTGATGTTGTGTTGTATCTGTATTCTGGTGATTAGAAACTATGTGATTATATTGTTGTTGGCTTCGCTATTGTGATTGTGTTATAGCTGACCCCCTCCAAACCTCGCGAAACAGCCTTTCAACATGAACTCTGTATGTGTTCGTTGAGAGTTCACTATATGTAAAAGTTTCTTCTCAGATTGCATCAATAGTCGGCATGTTAACTTCACTACAGGGATTTGACTAGAGAAAACTCAATCCTTCAGAAAAACAGTACCTTTCTCTTTATTCAAGTTCTGGGGAATTGAATCAGTATATTTGAAATTTTAGGTATCTTTGATGGGCCTCTACTAGTTAACATGAAACTCTCCAAGCAGAAGACAAACAAGCATACGATAACAAAGGAAAAGGAAGTCAGCACCCCTATAAAACAAACAAGACATATCAAAGCTGTACCTGATAACACAAATCATAATTTCTCCCAGAAAAGAATTCATCATCTACAATTTTGTTGCAGTCATGAGCCATGGGAAAACTTTCACTATTAAACATGAAAAATTAACTATGAAATATCCAAAAAAATGGAGGAAAACGCGAGAGAAGATGCTGCGAGGAGAGAGGCGGTGGATGCTGGAAGGTAAGCATAAGCCCAAGCGCGCATCAGGTTGTCAGCGGCACTGAGGAAGCCCAGGGCAACGTACCAAAGAGTGAGCGTAAACATGAGAGGAGTGGGAGAAACTTTGAGAAAGAAGAGCGCGGTTAGAGGCCATCCTGCAACCGCCGCCCCAGAAATTATCCATTCTCTCTTGCCACCATCGGAGTAGTAGGGAAGGTTGCGAGCATGGCAGCACTGCTTAGAGCTAGCAGAATCCAAGTACTGATCTGAGCTATTCTTTTTGTCAATGTCAGAGTGAATGGCAGTTCTTCTGGTGCTGTTCCTGGGTTTCAATAGAACCAACACTGAGCAAAAGGTGCAATAAGAAATAGCCTGTCAAGAATGTGGTTTACTGGTTTCATAACGAGCATTACATAAACACTGTGGTATTGATATGAGATTCATATGGATAATGTGGTGACAGGTTTTTGTATGTGTACAGTGTAGAAGTAACGATATTACTTGATGAATTCAGATATATTATATATATTATCGTTGTCAGAATTATTGTCAGACTCAATGTCAGCAAATAGAGTAAATCCAGTCCAAGCAACCTTATTTGTTGTAATCAAAGATGAGTGACACAAGCACATCTAGCGAAACCTATTGATCTCCATCTACAATTTTGATTCTAGGAATTGGGTTGAATCCTCCAGGCAATCTTTTGTATGATCAAAGATGCATGGTTCAAAGTTGCGGTCTCGACCGTCGACTCAGCGGGCACCGTTTCACATCGGTCGCGGCATCGCGGCCCCAATCCAGGCGAGACGCGTGAAGCGCTACATAGAGAGCTAAAAGAAATATGTAAAAATCACGATAAATCTTTAAAAAAATATAGACATCAAAATTGACGTATAACATGTTCAAAACATATCACTTAGCACATTAAACATGAAGATAATGTATAAATACATGCGTCGTGGCATTAAAAAATTAAAATAAATACATAATTTAGTAAATTATATGAAATTAATTAAATTTAGATTAACTACTCTTTTCACAAAAGTGAAGTTTAGCTCTACCTTTCTAATAAAATTTTAAATTATATGAAATTAATTATATGAAATTTTGGCTTGACTCGGGCCGACTTGGGCTCGACGCGGCTAACTCGGCCGACTCAGCCTTGACTTGGGGCTGACTCGGTCTCGACTCAGGTGACTCGGTTGAGTTGGCCCCGAATCAAGCAAAATAATGCAATAGTTTGACTCGTGGACCGGTCTCAAAACGAGAAAGTCCGTTCCAGTTCCAACTCGGCCGAGTAGGAACTGAAACGGTCGAGTTTTTAAACCTCGCAAGGATGAGTGATCCGAACACATCCAATGAAACTTATTTTCATATCGATTTATTAGTGTGCGCGCGCGCGTCCAAATAACAATTCTAGCTCTTCATCTCCACTAGGATCTCCATCTACAATCAAGAAATTGGGTTTAGGATTTACATTCCATACAAAAAAAACATGTTTGTTAACTGAAAAGTGACTCCTGAGAATTAGGAACAAAATGAGGACATAAAGTGATTATTTAATTCACAAAACCCATCTCCTCTCCCAGTTTTTATGTATGGTAGTAAGAAGGGACTTGGAATTTGGAAAGGAAAGATAAGAATAGAAGGGGAAGAAGGAACAAAAAGGAATTGGAAATATCGAAGGGTGGGTGCAATTCCCTGTGTTTCCACCTTCACCTTGCGAGATGGAAACTCAAAAAAGTTCTATATGAAAGGGGATGAGCCAGGAAAATGGAGTTTACTAGTTTCAATTTTCTTTTCCTAGACTCATTTACGAAACAATGAAGAGAAATGGAAGTTGGACTCGGTTTCAAGTGCATTGTGTTGGAACACCAGAGGCATACTTTGTAACTCTCGAGCTGGTTGGATCTCAATATAAATCCATATCAAAACCCAGTTTAGCTTTGATGATAACTTTGGACTTACTTATGGGCGTGTTTGGTTGCAAGGAAGTGGGCGGGAGTAAGAAAATGAGTAAGTATAATTGCTCACTTTCCTATCTATCCAAACACCAAAAAAGAAAAATAAGAAAACCCCTTTTTCTTTTCTCTCTTCTCTTTTACACAACCATTTTCTCACTTCTAGAGTGCTACAGTTAATTTTGTGGTCATATAACTCTCATTTGTAATAAGTTGTAGTACAAAACTGTTAATTTTTTTATCATGTAAATCTCACTTGCATTCTAATTACAGCCTATTTTTTGTTTTTCTTAATTAATTTTATTTCAATATTATTTTGCGGTCAACTTTGTAGTCAACTTTTCAACTTCCACTTCCACATTACCATCCAAACACCAGAAAAGACATAACATTTTTCAAATCACACCTCCCAATAACGTCCAAACACCGAAAAACTTACAACTAATTCCCAAGTTTCAAAAGGAACTATTATCACTTCCTCACTTCTTCACTTCCTTACTTTCACCCTTAACCAAACAGGCCCATAAGCGGATTTGCTGGTCTACTGACATCAGCTCAACCATCCGTACTGGAGCTATATAGGCTCAGATACCCAAGTGCTCAAAAAGAAATCTTGTGTCCAAGAAATCTAGAAAACTATTTCACCCTTGTCTGCTGCATTTCCTCTTGTTTGTGATTCTTTCCTTGATGGCATTGTATCTCACTTTGAGACATGTCATAAGCATGTGACTTTTGCTTTCACTAGTGATATGCGCCCCTGGACCTCTAGCATTGTGCATCGCACTTGAGCATGTTGATGGGGACATGGATGTAAGGAGGTGGGGCGCCATCCCAAAAGATTAGCCTTTTAGGTGGAGTAACCCAAATCCTTATAAGCTCAAGACTATTCTCATGTTTAGCTGATGTGTAACTATTTATTTGACCCTAATAAAGAGTCTCCCTATAAGCTCATCTTCACACCTGAAAGACATATGCTCTACGAGATTCTCTTCATTGTGTTTCAGCACACGCCTTAAAACACAACTTTTAACTTATTACTCCTCTTTATCATGTTTGCATGTACATCTTATGTGAAGCAAGACTCTGCTATCAATCTTGGGAGCATAGCTTTACAAGAAATTTATTGCGCCTTTTCGCGTCCTGGGAATTGAGCAGGTTTTATCCCCCCTCAGACAAAAAGTCTGGGCCTCCCCGCAAGCTGATCTTATGCTCAATCGAGGTCACTCATCTTCACTGTGTTGGATGACAACACGTCTTACATGAAGCACCTGGAGCATGGTTACTTTCCTCGAGAGCTCAATCTTTATACCTCCAGCTTAAAAGGGGCCCACTGCGCCCTTCCGATGTGCCCTGGGGGATCGAACATCACCTACACACACGACTAAGGTCGGGGCTTTGATACCACTTGTAAGGACTCGGAGCACCATCCTAAAAGACTAATCCTCTAGGTGGAGTAGCTCAAATCTTTATAAACCCAAAACCATCCCCCATGTCTAGCCATTGTGGGACTATTTGTTCGACCCTAAATCCCAACAATGGAGACCTATTTGGGAAAAATTCCTTAGTGATCTTGTATTATCTTTTATTAGTCTTTTATTAGTTTTTATTTTTCTTTATTTAAACATGAGTAGTACATGCGGCCGCTTTTCTGTATATACTCTGTTAGGATTTTGCTTGAAAATCTATGGAAGATTGAATTATTGAGAAATTGAAATTCTAATTGGGTTCTTTGAATTTTTATGTGTGACGCATGAAATGAGTGAGCGATTCACCTCGATGAGAGGCCCCAATTGTTATCCTGGATGCGAAATCCTAAATCTTATACTGCCCTTCTATATTAATTTTTTTCAATCCCATCACAAACCTTAGTTTTCTTTTTCGTCCTGCCTCAAATTTGGCATCAGAGCCAAAATTCTAATCTCCCCAAAAAATTGTACGTTCATCGTGAATATTACTGTGGCGGTACATTACACGTGAACTGTAACAAGCCCCAAATATAAAGGGGATTGTTACACCCTCAATACCCATCTTTGACTCGCGGACTCCTCTGTGACTTCGCCGATAGAGCCATCTATCACCGCTCACCGGCGACCACAAACCGCATGCGAACCCTAGATCTTCAACCATCTGGTTCTGTAGACCTCGCCTGTGCTGTCAAGAGCTGATCCAGACCTTGCCGACCTTTTCGTCCTGCCTCAAATTTGGCATCAGCAGTGGCGTACGCAGAATTTTCACTAAGTGGGGGCGAAAACATTTTGAACTAAAATTAAAATTTTATAAAAATCAAACAACATATTCTAAGTTTTGATATTACAAAAAAAATAGAGGGGCTCCCATTCAAGACAACATATCTCACTCTAAATTACAATGCTCCCCTTCGAGGAGCCATACGCAGAATTTTCACTAAGTGGGGGCGAAAACATTTTGAACTAAAATTGAAAATTTATAAAAATCAAACAACATATTCCAAGTTTTGATATTACAAAAAAAATAGAGGGGCTCCCATTCAAGACAACATATCTCACTCTAAATTACAATACTCCTCTTCGAGGAGCCATATTCTGAAATCGTTGAATGATTGATTCATTGTCAATGTTGTCAAATATGTCTTTTTCAATATATGTCACCAAGCAATCATTTATCAACTTATCACCCATTCTATTACGCAGTGAATTCTTGATAAACTTCATTGCAGAGAGGTTGTGAGAGTTCTCAATCTCCAGAGGAGAGACTGAGAACCTGTCATTAGGAGAAACTAGAGGTTTTTTTTTTGTGGAGATCAGGAGAAACGATCCAAGTTGGATTTTTTTGCTTAGTTAACCCAACTCCAGTGGGGGCGACCGCATACGCTCGCCCCCACCTAAGTCCGCCACTGGGCATCAGAACATAAATTCTAATCTCCCCCAAAAAATGGTATTGTTCATCATGAATATTACTGTGGCAATACAGTTTATGTGAAAGGTAACAAGCCCCAAATATAAAAGGGATTGTTACACGCTCAATACCCATCTTTGACTCGCCGACCCCTCTGCGACCTCGCCGACAGAGCCACCTGTCACCGTCGACCACAAACCGCCTGAGAACCCTAGATCTTCAACCATCTGGTCCCATAGACTTGCATGCGCTGTCAAGAGCTGATATGAACCTTGTCGACCTTGACAGCAAATCTTCGCCTCTCTACCATCATTGTCAAAACCTCACTGGTTGCCTCTGTAAAGCCCGGATCCGAGTCAGGTTTGTTGCTGAGCTAGACCTGGTCTGACTTGAATCAAAAGGCCCCAAAGATTTCAAAATGCTGCAATTTCAGTCTGACCCGTTTCAGATTCAGACCTGTTGCAACAAATTCAGTCTTCAATTTCTAAAATCCTTGTGTGTGATGCATGAAATGAGTGAGAAATTCACCTGGGCGCGAGATCCCAAATATTTATTTCTGAATTCAGACACCATTCAAGTATGAGACGATGTATTTACTGCAGAGAACTGAAGGATGCATTCTTTTAAACTTGTGGACAAATGAGTACCCTTCAGATCCGAGTCCAACTTGGATCAAAAGGCCCAAAAGATACTGAAACGCTGCAATTCTAATACAATCCGTTTCAGATTAAGACCTGTTGACAACAGATCCAGTCTTCAGTTTTAAAATGTGTGTGATGTATGAACTTGTGAGAGATTCACTTGAGGGTGAAGCTCCAATTATTAATTTTTGAATTTAGCCACCATCCGGTCTAAAACGATGCCTTTACTGTAAAGAACTGAAGGAGATATTTGTTTAAAACTCGAAGACAAGTTTTCTACAACCAGGAGAGAATTGATGGGGATATGAAGACCTATTTAGGAAGAGTTCTTTTAGTATCTTTTATTAGTCATTTATTTTCTTTTATTAATTTTTATTTTTCTTTATTTGAGGGGCGAGTGCACATAGTCTCTTTTCTATATATACTCTTGTAGAATTTTGTTTGAAAATTAATGGATGATTGAATAATTGAAAGATTAAAATTCTAATTGAATTCTTTTGAATTTTTATGTGAGAGGCATGAAATGAGTGAGGGATTCACCTCGATGAGAAGCACGAATTTTTATCTTGGATGTAAAATCCTAAATCTTATCCTTCCATAGGTTCTACAAACCCTATATTAGTTTCTCCAATCCCACCACAAATACTAGTTTTCCATTCCGTCCTGTGTCAGATGTCTTGACAAGTAAACCTTTTCTAGTAAAACAAAAAGCACACTCTCCGAAATCATGAATTTGTAATCTAATTTTACACGTGTAGTTTTATCTTTTGCTACAAGAAATACTAATTTCTTGAACTTTTTCGAGAATGTAAATCAAACTATATCCCTTAGCCTTGCTATTATTCCATGGTTTTTGGTGCAGTTGCAGGGAATTTTTGGGCAATAACCACTGAGGTTCAAACTGAGCCTGGCATTGTATAAGCAATTGACTTTTAAAATGAACACCATGATTTAGAGAAGAACAGGTCTCAACACAAAAAAAGGGTGTATTATCTAAAAGAAATTGTCAGCTCAGGAATCTTCTTTGCTGAATGCCTCTCAGCCTTAGGTTCCTTGTTTATCAATCAAAAACACTAAGGAGTGCAACTTCTTCATAAGACTATCCCCAGATAATTCTAACAGGGGTTGCTCTTTAAAGAGAGAGATATGTTCTCTACAGTATCTCATAGAAAACAGAAGAGGGTTATCATACCACTCTGAAAGCATAATCAACAAAAAAAAAAAATGGTGCTCTTCAAGAATTCCCTGAGATCTCACAGAGAACTTTTTATGGAATGATTGACTAATATCATTATCAGCCTTCTCCATACACAATTTACAAAACTTACAAGGCATTTATTCATTTATATAGCAGAAAATCCACTGAAATCTAGGACATTTTGGACAATAGATCCATCTGTCTTTCCTGCTTCTGTGAAATAATTTAATATTAGTTATACAAATATCTGAGAGCAAGATTGGCTCTGATCCATCTAAACCTACACCAAATTTAGCGGATATTTGTTTCAGTTGGTACAGTTAAAGACACGAAAAACAATTTGAAAAATAAGACAGTTCATCAGAAGCAGGAACGTCGTCGTCCAGAAACGACGCGCCACATCGGCGCCCAAATGTCGTGTCAAATGAGTAAGGGTTCCCATACTTTTATGAGTGGGTGAGGGTAAAGAAGTTAGCTCATGAATATAGGATTAGGTTAGCATCATGAAATATAGGTTCTCTTACAGGTAGATTAGCAGAGTTAGTTGATGCTATGGTTAGACGGAATGTTAGTATTTTGTGTGTGTTGGAAACTAAGTGGGTAGGTGAAAAAGTTAGAATTATAGAGTCTTGGGGTTATAAACTTTGGTATACTGGTAGAGATAAAAATCGTAATGAGGCGGGTGTGATCATAAATAAACAATTACTTGATGATGTAGTGGAGATTAAGAGAAAGGGTGATAAGATTTTACTAGTTAAACTTATTTTAGGTAGGGAGATTTTTAATATTATTAGTGTCCATGCACCACAAGTAGAACTTGATGAGTCTGGTAAGCGTCAATTTTGAGAGAATTTAGATGAGATTGTGCAAGGGATACCCATTAGAGAAAAGATTTTCATAGATGGTGACCTCAATTGGCATGTAGGAACTAATCGTTATGGGTTTGATAGTGTACATGGACGATTTGATTTTGGGAAAAGAAATGAATCAGGTAACTCGATTCTAAAATTTTGCTTTGTCTTATGATTAGATCTTAGTGAATAGTTGACTTAGAAAGAGAGAGTCTCACTTGATCACTTTTAGAAGTGGATCAAGTGCAAGCCAAATAGATTTCTTTTAACTAGAAAAGTAGATAGAGTTTGTTGTATGGATTGTAAGGTAGTACCGGGTGAGAGTGTAGTAACCCAACATAAACTCTTAATTTTAGATGTCCGAATTAGAAGGAGATTTAGGAAGATTAAACGTAAGTTAGATCCTAAGATTAAGTGGTGGCGGCTAAAAGAAGGAGTTTTTATAGATCGAGTAGTACATGAAGTAGATTGGAAAGCCCACGATGATCCCAATACAACATGGAACAAAATTGCTAACTGCATTAAAAGAGTAGCTAAAGATGTACTTGGTGAATCACGGGGTGGTGCTCCACCATGTAAGAACACATCATGGTGAAATGAAGAGGTAAAAGCTGCCATTAAGATCAAACAAGACTCTTACAGAGATTTGAAGAAAATTGTGATGAAGTGAGCTTGAGAGGTATAAGCTAGCCAATAAGGAGGCTAAAAAAGCTGTTCAGAATGCAAGAGTTAAAGTGTACAAAGAAGTGTATGAGAAGTTGGACATCAAAGAGGTTGAAAAGGATAAATATAGAATTGCTCGAATAAGGAAGAGAAAGACTAAAAACTTATATACTGTGAGGTGTGTCAAAGATGAGGATCAGAAGGTTTTAGTTCGAGATGAAGAAATCAAAGAAAGATAGAGAGAGTATTTTGACAAATTGTTCAATGGTATTTCTACTCAAGATTTGGATGACCTTACCATTTAGTGTTAGGATATGAACCGTAATTATATACGCAAAATTAGCCAATCTGAAGTTAAAGAGGCCTTGAAGGGGATGAAGTCAAGGAAAGCTGTTGGCCCGGATGGAATTCCAATTGAGGTATGGAGATGCTTAGGAGAGGTGGGCGTGAGACTGATAAACGTCTTTAATTAGATCTGGCTAACTAAAAAGATGCCAAATGAGTGGAGGAAGAGTACCTTAGTACCTCTCTATAAGAATAAGGGTGATATCCAGAGTTGTTCAAACTATCGTGGAATAAAACTCATGTGTCATGATCGGTCACATATATTGCACATTCATTGTCACATTCTCATACTTATTATATAATAAAGTCTGCTTTTAATCCTAATTATTGTCTAATTTATATGCATGCCCATTACTAAAGGAAAGGGAAGAGAAACGAGCCCAAAAGCCCAACCAAATTTTGATTTAATTCAGAATTAATTCGAAATCAGAAAATCAGGTCAGATCAGGGTAAATCAGATCGGTTGAAAACAAGTTAAAACAAATCTCTACTCAATTGGTTAAAGCCAAAGATCAAAGGCCGTTTCGTCAAATTCAGGAGCTGAAACAGGAATCCAGAACCAGATAAGGAGATATCACCAAACGAGGAGTTATACCCCCCGGGTGTGGCCACCTGGCCGCAGAAACACGGCCAAAGTTGCGTTTTCGCGGCTTTGTTGTTTCAGTTGGGGGATCGTTTGCTCCCCTTGTCTTTGTATGCTTCTCCCTGTTGGGTTTTTACCTATAAATAGTGGGTTTCCAGAGCGTACATGGAACGACCAAGCAGAGAGTAGAATTTAAGCTAATCTATAGTTTGTAACTTAGATTTTTAGTTTTCTTTTATGTAAATTTTATTTTTTTATGTAACTAAGAGGAGAGGAGACTTGCGTGGAGGATGAGAACAAGCTTGTACTGAGGGTGACACCGGTGTAAGTAATCTTTTCTTTCATTGTTATTTGAATCGAATTAAAGTTTTTTTCTATTCTTGTTTTTGTTTGCTTCCCTCTTCTGTGTTTGTGGATCTAAGTGAATCCGATAGCCTCGAAGTTGCCTTACCCTTGCAAGTGTCGTTGATGGCTTATGGTGATGGATATCCATTTCTATGGTAGTGTAGCTTGCCCCTTCATTTCATAGTATAAATCGGAAATAGGGAAGATCCTATTTGTCATACTTTGCTCGCCTTCAAACAATGGTACAGCATCGATACGGGTCAAAGGTAAGCAGGCGCCGAAGTGGTAAGTAAGTTTTTTTAGGTTTTAGTTTTATTTCTTTTAATTCTTTAGTTTAGATCACCAACACCATCAACACCCAACTCTTTTATCACTCTTTTCAATTTCTTTATATAAATCCATTTTTCTTTTTCTCTACCTTCTCAATCTACCACTTTCTTCTTAACTTAACTGTAACTTATTTTTCTTTTCTTTTTAAGAACAAAATAAGATCTTTAACCATTCTTTGTAACCTAACAGAGAATTTACCAAAAAGCTTCTATCGTTAGTCCCTCCTTGTGGATCACGACCCGCATAGCCACTTGCTATAACGGTAGAATTGAGCACCTTGCACTACTGTTATTAAAATTCTGAAATTCTGTATTTTTGTGTGCAGGTTCCAACTCAATCAAATTTTGGCGCCGTTGCCGGGGAGGGACAGTAAGTTATTCTCTTTTTAGATTTACATTTTTTGTTAACTTTCTTCTTTGTTCTTGGTGTACAGGTTTAACAATAAGAAAATTTTTACTACAGTGGACATATAAGTGGCCCTGGACTCTGCTCTAGAAAGCAGAGTTCAGAAGCCCTCAGATTTGCTACATTCTAGTGACAATCTGAGTGAACTACTAACCTCTATTTTTACAGGTTGGCTGAATTACAAAGCTGAATTTTGTAACTATTTATTTCCTTATTTGTCTCACTATACATATTTTCTAACCTCAATAATAAAATAATGTTTGTTAAATGCTAAAAATGGTTTAGACTTTGCATTTAGGCATGTGTCTAATTCGTTTACATTTTACATTACTGTTGAAGAGTGCTGGAGCAAAAGGTACGCATGCATAGCATATACTTTAGAAAATATTCTTGGGTGATATTTGCTTGTTAATGTTACTTTTCTATATCTTGCACACTTTGCACAATCAATCTTAAGGGCTTGTGCTATAAACAAGATAAGGTGGGGAAGTCATTATCCTCCCTTAGCTCACAAACCATCTCTTCACTTACTAACCAGCCTAATTAAAACTGAGTAGACGTTGGTCCTAAGGACATCTCGGACTCATATAGGAGACTGACCTAAGGGGGAAGTTGATTCAAATTTGACTCTTGCCAAATCTGTGTCTAAGGTTGGAGATTGAGGGGCGAAACCCCGAAGGTTGGTGGTTTGACATAATTAGGCCCGTTGTTTTGACACGGATACCTCCCACCGATCTTGCCCCTACCTGACCGATTAACTTGTCGTCAGATTCAATAATATACCCCCAATGGACACTCTAACCAGTTAGGAGTCATCTAGGTTTAAGATCTACCCTAACTTAGGTTAGATTTTTCTTTTATTTGTTTGCTTATTTGTTTGTTTTTCTTTATTTATGTTTGACATCTTTTGTGTGATATGGCTTATAACAACAATTTTTTCAATTTTAATGGTAATCCATGTTACACCCCGACCTCTTTTTCAGATATTACTAACCCGGCATATCATAATTTTAACCAACCTAGTGTGCCGGATTGGTATTATCTGAATCAATACAACCCATGTCCCCAATCTTATGACCATAATTACAAAATTAATTCCAACTCCTCGCAGAGTCAATGGGGATTCACCTCCCCCGAGTCCAATTTTCAACCAACTTGTCCTCCTTATCCACCTTATCTACAATTTTCACAATATTCATGCCCTGATTTTTCTTCCTATACTCCTTTTCTTGACCAACCCATTGAAGAAAAATCTGAGTTAGAAAAGAGTATAGAAGCCATGTAGGAGGCCGAACGAAAATTTCAGGCCTCCCCAATTTCACAATATTTTTGTAACCCCCTGATCCCCGGTGTACGTATCACAGTATCGGTACGCGATACGACGTATATTGTTGATTTGACCTCTGTGGTAGTCAGATTGAGCCGATGTCAGTTTTAAAAATTATTTTCTAATATTTTAGATTTTTAGGATTTTCTGGAATTTTTCTGGATTATTTTGGAAAATCTCCGTAGTCGGTGTCGACCAATACCGATAATCGGCTCTATGATTTTTCTTTCACAAACGGAGTTATATTTTGAGAATCCGCTTTCACTATATGTCTTAGAATCATATTTTTTTAGGCTTTGGTATTTTTTTGAGATTTTTCTGAATTTATCAAAAATCGGGCCAAACCGGTGTCGCCTAGTACCGGCGACATCTTCCAGGATTTTTAACTTACAAATTGGATTGAATTTCTTCAAATCGTTTTCACATTATGTCTTAGAATAATATTCTCTATTTTCTATAATTTTTAAGCACCGATCGGAGCTAGTCAATTTTTGACCCTATTAAAATAATATTAAATTATTTTTTTACAAATCTTTTTCAATTTCTTTTCTTCTTTCTTCTTCTCCAAGCTTCCCCCACCGCCATTCCCAACCGCCTCAGCTCCTCTCTCTCCTCTTAAAATCTCTCTCCCTCTCTTAATTACAATTTCCTCTCCCTCTCTTCCCTAACTCTCTCTCTCTCCAATCTCTCTCTCTCCTCCCTTCAAGCCCTCTCTCTCTCTCTCTCTCTCTCCACGCCTGGGGTGGCTTGACCCACGCCCGCGGCCCCGGCCAAGCGCCGCCCGGGAGCGGACCCCGCAGCCCTGCGCGCCGCCACCGCGCGCCCCCGGCCGGCGACACCGCCGCCACCCTCATCCTCTTCTTCTCCTTCTTCTTCTTTTCTTCTTTTTCTTCTTCTTCTTCTTCTTCTTCACAGGTTTCCTCTCTCTCTCCCTCCCTCCCTTTCTCTCTCACTCACCCTCTCTCTATTTGAAAGGCTGCCGCACCGCCGGCGGCCGGGGTCGCCGCCGGCGGGTCCCCACCGCCGCCGCCGGCCAGCCTTGCTGGCCGGCCTGCTCGCGCAGCAGCAGCAAGAGCTGCTGCTGCTGCTGCTGCTCTGTTATTGGGTTCGGGTGGAACCCGAACCCAATAACCCTATTGGGTTGCGTAAATGTTGGGTTGAAACCTGTTAACCCATTACCCATTAACTTAAGTTAATTGGGTATGGGTTGTGGATCTGGACCCGACCCGTTACAAGCCCAACCCGCTCCAAAACCCAATAAAGGTAATCTTACAAAAAAACCCCCTGTTACATTTCAGTATTTGCATTTGAAATATTTTATTTACATATTTAATCCATTTCTGTTACTTTTAGTATTCGGGCGATATTTGGAGCATCCGGACTCCGATTTGGACGATTCTGGATCCGTTGCGATCGTGAGAGAGAGAGAGAGAGAGCTACCTTCCCCTGGCTAGTTAGTGAGTGTTTTCTTTTTATAAATTATATTTATTCATGTTAGATTGAGTGATTGCTTTAGTTCATAAATCGTAAATGTGGATAAATCACGAGACATGGTACTTAATCGATACTTCATGATAGAGACGTCTCTAACATATACGTAAGAGATGAGTATATCTATTTCACGTGGTTTCGTTACATTTCTCACATCACTTGCCATTGTGACTTCGTTACTGCTACGTGTATACTGTTACTATGACACAGTCACCTTACAGACCCACCACTACACTCGACCAGTGATCTCATGTCATCCTCTGATACACTACACAGGACACTATCATACATGTTCATGATCACTGTTCCATGGATACGCGACACTAATATCTTCTGTACTAGTATCACCATTCCCACAGACATGTTAATGCACTGAATGTTCTGACACTGTTCTTTCATGAGGTCCCTATGCCCGTCTCACTCTTACATTGATATGCCTGAACCATTGATACACGGATATGCTATTACACCGAACACCGCTACATGGCTAGGCTATACACAGTTACTTCATGTTCTTATACCACTGCTCTATAGACCCACTGGCCTACATGCATTGATTGTCTTTGTCTATGTGTTACTGTTACATAGATCATGGATTATCTTATTGTTCATGGTTATTCTTGTAGCTTGACCAGTATTTATATCACATGGATTATTGTTACATGAGTAGTTTGATGAGTTCCTGTTACTGATATGGATATTCCCGTTACTGGACATGAGAGCTGTTGATATGCGATATGTGGAATCCCACATCTATTGTTCCCGTTTCCCGTTATATTGTTCCCGTTTCCCGTTATATTGTTCCCGCAACAGAGCTCAGGTCCGGTTATCATGTTACCCGTATCATGTACTGTATTTGTTCTTGTTACATTGTATACTTGACATATCAGATCATAAAGCTAACTTGGGTATGGGGGAGACTTGACGGTTGATTAGATCTTATCGGGTGATGTACTGGATCCATATTGTTCTCCCACTGCAGGGGACGGTAGTGCTACCTACCAATTGCTCCATGAGCTCCCGTTACTTGATTATTGTTCCCCTCTTAGCGGAGGGCCCTGGTCTCAGCAGCTAGGGGTTTGTTTAAGGCCGTGATCCCGGGTATGCACGGGATACATCTACCCGATAAGAGCTCCTCGACCACGGATTTCCAATTAACATAATAAAACAGTATACACAATAGTGACGTCGGGAACACTTGTTATTTGGTCACTCTCTCGTTTGGATAATGGTACCTGTAGGCCATGTCCGGATGGGTTCGACTGGAGTGCGGGCTCCAGTATGAACTACCAGTGGTATGGGACACTGGAAGAGATTGATTAAAATACCAAGTGGTACTGATTGCTACTATTGTATAAAGAACAGGACTTGCCTGATACATGTGTACTATTATATAGTTGTACTTGATACTGTTCCTGATCATTTATCCGCTACCATGTTACCTGTATGATTGTTACTTTACCTAGTACATGTTACGCTTTCTGTGGTGACATACTACTCATGCACATGTATACGTTGCATTGCATATATTCTGTTTTGCATTGCATATATGCTGCCTAGACACAACACCGTAGTATGGTTAGGTTATGTCCATCACATCATCACTATACAACTGTAGTTAGTACTGTAGACATGACCCGATAATAACATGCTAGGTAGTGCTGGTATTAAAATATGACATGACTATGTTTTTCTACTGCTTATTAGATACTTAGTATATGGTATCACTAGTACAACATCATGTATTATATATATGTATCATGCTTGTATTACTATTGTATATATTACTACCTCCTCCTTCATTTTACTACTCACAAGGTCGCTTTCTGACGACCCTGGGTTTGCGTGCCCAGGTTGGAGATCCGAGTTATCGTATTGTCAGATAGTCTATTAGATTCACATAGGAGATTCCTCATCGAGATTATTCATAGATATCTTAGTGATTTCTTTCTGTTATCTTATTTATCCCTATTTTTATATCTGTCATGATCCCTAACCCCTTTCTGCAGGTATTCTTGTACTTATTTCCTGCTGGAACCCTTGCGTATATGGAGATTATGTCATGTACTGAGGCTTAACGTACGCGTGAGGGTGTTTTCACCTCGCGTATGTACGTCGCCATAACGTCTCCATATCCTTGGGATCAGGGCGTTACAATTTTCAAGATTCATACTCAGTTCCACCAGTTCAAAATAGAAAACCATCAATCTTGGAAATGAGTATGCGTGAGTCCAAGCAACAATCACAAAATCTGATGGACTCACGATTTTACCACAAATTTCAAAATAAAACTTCATCTTTTCAAGTCCAATCGTAACAAAACGATGAACCAATCGACTATGAAAAGCTGCTTAAAGTCATGACTCAGGCTCTAATCACTCATAATCATGACATAGATATAATGGTCAAAACTCTCCATTCTAACCCTTTGACCATTCCTGATGTCGCTAACCATTCTGTTAGAGCCAAAGAATCATGTTGTTTTTAAAAAATAAGATTCCATTTCAGCACACCCATTTGAACTTGCTCAAACTTTAAATTTTGAAAATCACATTGACATTTTGGCAAGTTATCCCTTTCCTGAAATTGGACTTGAGAATGAATATGATCCTGAATCTCAATTTGATAATTCAATTCTATTTCCTGATTCAATAATGACTCCGGTGTCTTCACCTGATTTTAAGTCTTCTCCAGAGTCCACATTGGATCCTATGCCTATCCATCAGAAAATTGAATCACCAATCTTTTATGATCATCATATTGAACTTAACCAATTTCATACTTTAGAAACTCCTATAGACAAATTGACAAGTTCTCATTTTTATGAAATTGAACTCAATGAGGAATGTGACCTTGAGTCTCAAATTTGTAATCCAATTCAAATTTTCGAATCAATATTGACTCCTATTTTGCTACCTGATTTGAGTAATATTTTAGAGTCAGTTTTGATTCTCATACCTGTCATTCTTGAACTTGAATCACCAATCTTAGAAAGTCACATTCCATTGTGGGAAAATGAATGTGGACTTGAGTTTTAACTTCTTAATTTGGACCCACTTCCTGAATGAATTTTGATTCCTGAACTTTTACTTAACTTCAGTCATTTTCCTGAGTCAATTGTAGTTAATGCCCTTCCCGATTTCAAATCAATCATTCCATCTTTTCATACTCCATTTTGGGACAGAGGTGTTGGTAATAATGACTCTGAAATTACTTTGAAAATTTAGAAATTAGATGGGGTAAAATTCTTCATAAAAATCATTCATATATAAATCATTTTAGTGGGTTATATTAGAGAGGTTTCTAGTGGGTTCTTTCGAGAGGTTTCTAGTGGGTTCTTTCAAACTCCACGCAAATTAGATTGGGCCACATTTCGTGGACCAATCAGACCACCACCGGAACCACCACCTTAAGATAATATTTTCCTTCCCTTTCCTTTTTTTTTCATGTATCTATGCATTAATTCATACATTGAGGACAATGCATGAGATAGGTGTAGGGGAGGGTTCTAACATAACTTAGGCTTTCTTTTTATTATTAATAAGAAAAAAATTTATTATTAACATTTTTTCTTTTAAAAATTTTTGAAAATTGAAATAATATTTTGACATATTTTTTGTAAGAAATTAAGTCAATTTTAAGGAATAGGAGAATCATAACTAGGATTTCTTATACTTGGTCAAAATAAGATTATTTGTTTGATTTCTAAGGTTAGAAAGAAATTTTGTGAAAGTAATTTAGTCTTGATCTTTACCTTGATAATATATGCATGCTTTATACACTTACGCACTTAGGGTTCAAAAACAAAGAATCTTATGCCTTATTTTAAAAAAAAAGAAAAAAAGAAAAAGGAAATATATATATATATATATATCTCCTCTGATTAAGTTGGGTATTTGTGCCTCATAAAGCATAAGTATTCATGCCTAAAGGCGGTTCATATAATAAAATTCTTAGTTTTATGGTCTTATTTGCTCGAGTCCTTATGTTCTTGGGGTATCTTCTCACCCGGTGCCCTAAGACCAATTGGTTTGGGAGTCACCGATTAAAGGCTCGTTACATGGGCAGATTAGAAAGCCTAATAGAACTAAGGAATATTACAACCAAAAAAAATAAAAATATAATAAATAAATAAGGCATAAGAGTTAGAGATAAAGAACCCTTAGTCAAAATTTTACGGTCACGAAGGTGCATATGACTTAGGGTAAAGTAATAGACTAGATTAGAAGTATAATTTGACTCCTTCTTTGATTGTAAATTTTTTTTGAATAGAAACTAAGTTTAGGAATGAAAAATTCAGTTTTCCTATAGCTTATAAATTACTTAATTCTTACAATAATATTTTAAGTAATTTTCCCTTTCAAAATGTGTTTTCAAAATATTAACATTTTATCTTTTTTTTATGGATTTTGTGGGTGCAATCCACTAAAAACCTCACGAAACAAAACTCGTCCTCTAGGAAAAACCTAGAGGTTTAACGGCTTGTTACACATGCTCAGTGCAATCGCGTGACCTGCGAAAGTGGTCTTATAATGTTTAGTTTAGTTTTGTTGTTTTACTCGAGGACGAGCAAAAGATAAGTGTGGGAGTGTGATCGGTCACATATATTGCACATTCATTGTCACATTCCCATACTTATTATATAATAAACTCTGCTTTTAATCCTAATTATTGTCTAATTTATATGCAGGCCCATTACTAAAGGAAATAAAAGAGAAACGAGCCCAAAAGCCCATCAAAATTCTGATTTAATTCAAAATTAATTCGAAATCAGTAAATCAAGGCAGATCAGGGCAAATCAGATCGGTTAAAAATCAGTTAAAATAAATCTCTACAAATCAATTGGTTAAAGCCAAAGATCAAAGGTTGTTTCATCAAATTCAGGAGCTGAAACGGGAATCCAGAACCAGATAAGGAGATATCACCAAACGGGAAATCCACATCCAGGTAGCAGAAACATGGCCAAAGCCACGTTTCTGCGGCTTTGTTGTTTTAGTTGGGAGAGTGTTTGCTCCTCCTATCTTCGTACGCTTCTCCCCGTTGGGTTTTTGCCTATAAAAAGTGGGTTTTCAGAGCGTACATGGAACGACCAAGTAGAGAGTAGAAGCTAGGCTAATTTGTAGTTTGTAACTTAGATTAGTTTTATTTTATGTAATTTTTTATTTTCTTTATGTAACTGAGAGGAGGGAGACTTTCATAGAGGAAAGAGAACAAGCTTGTACTGAGGGTGACACTGGTGTAAGTAATCTTTTCTTTCATTATTATTTGAATCGAATCGAAGTTTTCTTTTCTTTTCTATTATTTTTTTGTTTGCTTCTCTCTTCTGTATTTGTGGTTCCAAATGAATTCAATAGCCTTGAAGTTGCCTTGCCCTTGCAAGTGCCGTTGATGGCTTATGGTGATGGATATCTATTTCTATAGTAGTGTAGCTTGCCCCTTCATTTCATAGTGTAAATCGGGAATGGGGAAGATCCTATTTGTCATACTTCGCTTGCCTTCAAACAAAGGTACATCATCGATATGGGTCAAAGGTAAGCAGGTGCCGAAGAGGTAAGTAAGTTTTTTTATGTTTTAGTTTTATTTCTTTTAATTCTTTAGTTTAGATCACCAACACCATCAACACCCAACTCTTTTATCACTCTTTTCAATTTTTTTGTATAAATCCATTTTCCATTTTCTCCACCTTCTTAATCTACCACTTTCGTCTTAACTTAACTGTAACTTATTTTCTTTTCTTTTTAAGAACTAAAGAAGATCTTTAACCACGCTTTGTAACCTAAAAGAGAACTTACTCAAAAGCTTCCATCGCTAGTCCCTCCTTGTGGATCACGACCCGCATAGCCACTTGCTATAGCGGTAGAATTGAGCACCTTACACTACTGTTATAAAAGTTCTGAAATTCTATATTTTTGTGTGCAGGTTCCAACTCAATCTTTTCACACCATGAAGATTTAGAAAAGGGTAATTGAACACAGGTTAAGGCAGAATGTTAAAATATCAGAGAACCAGTTTGGGTTCATGTCGGGGAGATCGACGACAGAGGCTATTCATTTGCTTCGTCAACTTATAGAACGATTTCGAGAGAGGAAGAGAAATTTGCATGTGGTCTTTATTGATTTAGAAAAAGCTTATAATAATGTGCCAATAGAGGTTTATGGTGAACATTGATGAAAAAATCCTCATCAAATATATTGACATAATCAAGGACATGTACGATGGAGTAGTGGCAAATGTCAGAACTTATGGAGGCATAACAAGTGATTTTTCTATAAGAATTGGATTGCATCAAGGATCTGCATTGAGTCCATTCTTATTTGCCATAGTGATGGATGAACTTACTAGAGATATTCAGGATGAGATACCATGGTGTATGCTATTTGCTGATAATATTGTCCTAGTCAATGAGACGAGAGCAGAGGTAAATGCCAAATTAGAGTTATGGAGGCAAACTCTAGAATCTCGAGGTTTTAGATTAAGTAGGGCCAAAATAGAGTATATGGAGTGTAAATTCAGTAAACCGGGACTCTGAGATTATAGTATTGTGAGACTAGATAGATAAGAAATATCAATGAGCAGTCATTTTAAGTACTTGGGTTCTATTATCCAAAAGAATGGGAGATTAATAGTGATGTCAACCATAGGATCCAAGCCGGTTGGTTGAAATAGAGAAGCGCAATAGGAGTTTTATGTGATTGTAACATTCTGTTATGGCTGAAGGAAAAGTTTTATCGGACTGCTATTAGGTCAACTTTGTTATATGGCACAGAATGTTGGGCTATAAAGAGATATCATGCCCAGAAGATGAGTGCTGCAGAGATGTGTGTACTTTGTTGGATGTGTGATAACACGAGGAGAGATAAGGTGAGAAATGAGGATATTCGTACTAAGATAGTTATAACCTCTATAGAAGAGAAGATGAGAAAAAACCGCCTATGATGGTTTGATCATGTGCGACGTATACCTACAGATGCGCCAATTCGGCGAGTAAAGCGTATCAAATTAGGGCAAGTTAAAAGAGCGCTAGGGAGACCGAAGAAAATATGAATGGAGGTAATACGACAAGATACAGAAGCCAAAAGTCTTAGTAAAGGCATATTACTCGATAGGAATGAGTGGAGAAAGCTGATCAGAGTGCGCAGCGAAAGTGTGGATTAGCGATTGCCTGTCCGGATCCTCCTTCTTCCAGCCTCCCTTGATCGGCTCGCGAAATTCTCATCTTACTACTCGTGAGTACTTTCCTGTCTTTTTTACTGTACATCTTGTTTTTGCGCTTCTTGGTGATTTTACATTCATGAGATATTGTATCTTGCCCTGTGATAACTGTATACTCATGTTATTATTGCTAGAATATATATTACCACTGTGCTTTCGTACTCTGATTCTTACCTGTACCGATACTTAGCATATATACGTGAGGGTATTTTCGACCTGCGTATATACGTCACAGTAACGTCTCCGCAGCGGTGGGATCGGGGTATTAAGGGTGGTATCAGAGCCTATGCTCTCACATCTTCAGTACAACCAGTCAGCAAATTAATGGTAAAGAAATTCACAATTGGAATGCATGAGTCGTAGTTATACAATCCAACTACAAGTACAAAGTTATCTATTCCCTCTTGATTGTCCTTCCCTTGATTCTTGAATCTCTTCCATCCTTTTCCATTTCCAGTTCCCATCGTCCTTATACCAACTTAAGATATAAATAGACTGGTAGGGTAGTGGCAAGACACATGTGGTTTACTCTCATTCTATTCACGCATTCTTTGACTCTGGTACATTGCATTATCTTATATTGGATAGTTTTCGGCCTCACATTCTATTCTTTAGTATGTATGGACTGAGGAATGTGCGTCTACTTTTGAGGAGTTAAAGAACAAATTAATTATAGCTCCAATCTTAAAGACACCCTCAGGGATATGAGGAATGGTCATATACAGTGATGCATCAGGGAAGGGTCTTGGATGTGTATTGATGCAACATGGACATGTGGTAGCTTATGCATCCAGGCAATTAAAATCACATGAGAAGAACTACCCAACGCATGATCTAGAGCTGGCAGCTGTGATCTTTGCATTGAAGATGTGGAGGCAGTACTTATAGGGTGACCGAGTGTTGATTTACACCGATCACAAGAGCTTGAAATACATCTTCACCCATAAGGAACTAAACATGAGGCAGAGGCGATAGCTCGAGTTGTAGCAGATTATGATATAGATCTACAGTATCATCCTGATAAGATTAATGTGGTACCTAATGCCCTAAGTAGGAAATCTGAAACCAATATGGTAGTGCAGTTCACTCAGCAAAAGGAGTTACTCAAGGAGATGAGCGGTTAGACTTGATGGTGATTCGGAGGGTCAGTGAGTCAGGACAGTTGATGGCATTTTAGATCCAGCGACATTGATGGAAGAAATCAGAGAAGCACAGGAAGAAGATCCCAGATTGCAGAAGTTCAGGGAGCAAGTAGAAGCGGGGCTGAGGTGAGATGTATGCATACATATTGATGGCGCACTCTATTTCGGGAACAGAATTTGTATACCTCAGGGGGAGATTCGACAGAAGATCCTAGCCAAGGCTCATAACTCAGCTTACTCTATACACATAGGAGGAACAAAATGTATCAGGATCTGAAGCAACATTTCTGATGGAATGCAATGAAGAGAGAGATCGCACAATATGTGACAAAGTGTTTAGTGTGTCAGCAAGTGAAGGCTGAACACCAGAGACTAGCCGGATTACTTCAGCTTTTGCCAATACTAGAATGGAAGTAGGAGCATGTCACAACGGATTTCAGCATCGCACTACTCCGCAGTCCAAAGGGGAACAATACAGTATGGGTAGTTGTTGACCGTCTCACTAAGTTAGCACACTTCATATCATTCAGAATGGGATAATCTACAGAGCTTCTGGCAGACAAGTACATGAGAGAAATAGTTTGACTGCATGGAGTTCCAGCTAGTATCGTGTCGGACAGAGACACGAGGTTCAGATCACACTTTTGGGAGAGCCTTCAAGAAGGTCTGAGGACCCGTCTGAAGTTTAGCACATCTTATCATTTAGAGACAGACGGGCAGTCCGAATGGACAATACAGATCCTAGAAGACATGTTGAGGGCATGTCTGATAGACTTCAAGGGATCATGGAAGACCATCTACATCTGGCAAAGTTTTTCTACAATAACAGCTATCAGGCGAGCATCAAGATGGCTCCGTTTGAAGTCCTATACAGCAGAAAGTGTAGTAATGTCTAAGTTTCGAGTTTATCGTGCAGTCGATTTGTGAGAATTACCCTCAGTTACTCATATCTTTATTGGTATAATCCTCATTCTTATTTTTTCTATGTTCATCTTCCCCTTATCGAAATTTCGAGGACAAAATTTTTGTAAGGTGGATAGAATGTAACACCCCGTTCCTGGAATACGTACTTAGATATGTATTCTGATTTTTCTATCATATTTCTTTAATTTATTTTTTTATTTGTTTTTGTTTTATGATTATTTGTGCTATTATTTTGTATTGGATCCGAATTCGTGGACTCGGAGTAAGTCCTAGTCTGAACCAGGGACCCGATCCTAGTATATTACTCGATTTAGTTTTTTTGATAGTTAGATTTGATCAGTTTTAATTTCAAATATCGTTTTCTAATATTTTAGATTTTTCATGATTTATGAAAATTTTCAGAATTAATTGGCAAAATCTTCAAAACCGGTGTCAATCGGCGTCGCTGACCGGTTCCCAGATTTTTAGTTTTTAAATGGAGTTGAATTTCTAGAAACATCTTTTATATTACTTCTTAAAATCTCATTTTTCTCTCTACATGAATTTTTGGAGATTTTTCTGAATTTATCGAAAATCCATCGGTTTTGGTGTCAACCAGTATTGCCGGAAGATTCCAAAATTTTTAGTTTGAAAACCAGATTGAAATTCTCAAATCTGATTTCATCAAGCATCTTAAAATAATATTTTTTATTTTTTAAAATTTTTGGAAGCGTTTCTGAAATAGTCAAATTTTACTCTATTATAATAATATATTTATATTAGTGTTTCTCCTTTTCTTTCTTTCTTTTCTTCTACTTCTTTCTTTGACTTTCCCCTGGTCCCCACGTGGGCCAGCTGATCAGCCCCCATCACTCACATACCCTCTCACATCACATCCAGCCCCCCATCACTCACATACCCTCTCACATCACATCCTTTCTCTTTCTTTTTCTATCATATTTTCTCTTTTATATTTTTTTCACTCTCTCTCCTTTTTCTCTCTCCCTTCTCTCTCCCCTACTCCACCACTGGTGGCCTCCACTACCAGACCCTTCACCGGTGCCTCCCCTCTGGCCATCTCCTCCACCAACACTCAAGGAACTTCCCTCTTCTCTTTCTTCATCACCTTCCATCTCCAACAACAACACCAACTCCAAAACATTCACCACCATCACCTTCTTCCTTCTCTTCCACCACGGCCGGCACCATAGTCAGCCACCACCACCACCACCTAGGGCCGGCCACCTTCCCCCTAAGTCCCCTCTCCTCTTCTCCACCTCCCTCCTCTTCAATTAATATCCCCTCTTCTCTAATTTTCCCAAAACCCATCACCACCACCTTCATCTTCTTCTTCAATACACCATCAATCCACTACCAATTTCTCCACTTCCACCACCCAACTACTATTTCCTCCTCCTCCAACTCTCCAACACCATCACCTTCAACCAACACCACAACCACCAACAACCACCACCACCTTCAACATCAACATCAACATCAACAACAATAACAACAACCACCACATCAACAAATCCATCTCCACCATCCTTCCTCCCTCGGGCCAAGGCCGCGCCACCTCCCTTGGCCGCCGGCGATGGCCGGAGCTGTCGGCCACCACCCCTCCCCTTCTCCTTTTTTTTTCTTTCTTTCTTTTCTTCTTTCTTTCTTTTCCTTCTTTCCTCTTTTACCCTTCTTTCTTCTAATCCCTATCTACCATCTCTTTCATTCCCTAATTACCCGCTTTATTTCCAAGCACAACTCCTCCCTCTCTCTCCTACAACTCTATCTTTCTCTAGGTTCTCTCTCTTAGCTTGTTTCTCTCTTTCTAACTAATTCTTCTCTCTCTCTCTCTCCTCTCTCATTCTCTCTCGATATATATATACTTATATATTTTATATGGATTGGTAGCGTGCACGTGGTGTTCGTGAATTTCTCGAATTTTGCTCAGCGTCATATGATTTTAGGCGAGTACTTCACTTTATGTCAGCGAGTAACTCTTGTGTTTTGGACGAGTACTTCCCTTGTGTTGTCATGCCTTGCTAGTTCTATTCTATAGCTTGAAGAATGTTATGCTAGAGCTTTGTTATAGTCAATCATGCCTAATAATTGTTATTCTGCCTTTTAATACATGATGCATCATTATGCGACTGGATATATGATATGCAAGTGATATTCCAATATTAACATGTTATACGAAAACCTGTTGGCCGTTATTATAACTCATTAGACTGGTATTATACTTGTAATTGGTATGCCAAGATACGCCCCCCGTTTTGTTCGGCTTCGCATAGATAATTAATAGATCAATCTATTATTGTTATAAATATAGTTGTGAAGAGTTTGAAATATTTAATTATATTGTTCTCCTGTATCATGTTATATGACCGGATGATTACCTGACACTAATATGTTTATATTTGACACCTGATCTTGGATACTTGATATCTGACACTGGCACTTGATTGCATACTATCACACCTGACACCTGTATTACATTGTCCATTCATGATTATCACTTTTACGGGGACTTGGCATGATTATTATACTGTTGCTAGACATCTGGTACTCCTAAACTCATATACTCTTGAATTCCTGTGCTCCTGAACTCCTGTATTCCTGAACCCTTATAACAGGGAGACTCCTTATATTATACTCTTGTTAATCCCCCTAATTGGATAATCATGGATATTAGATTGTTGTGAACTCCCTGTGGACATTATCACTGGACAATCTCTAATAATTGAACAACTTACACCGGGACGGGAAAAATTGATGGGTACCGATATAACTTTCATGTTTATGGTGGCCATACAAATATTATACAACTAATTTCTGGGATTCGATCTGGAGGCAACTAGGTGTTTCCGTAGGGTGTACTGGCATCCCTACTCCCCTGCCTCCTGCCGGTTGTGCCGTAATCCTCTGGGTATACTCCTTAGGGGAGCGGTGACACCCTATTCCTGTTCGGGCGTATACTAAGTCCTACGGGCATATAGTAAGTCCCGGTACCTAGCGGTACATTCTGGCTCAGTACGGATACTCCTGGACCGTTGTCCCGGGTATGCACGGATCCATTCTAAACATGGTTCGTCGATCTCCATTAGTTTCCAATAACCAACCTCGCTCGACTTGTATGCGGAGGTATATGGTATGGGTTATATACCGAAACATATAAATTAGATGAGTCTTAATAATATAGTAATAATATGTTACTGACATATGACTAGTGTCATACTTGATCTATACTTGTGAGACTTGTGACACAATACATTATCCTGCTCGCCACTTACTTATGACATTTACGCTACTGTGTTGAGTTACCTGACTTGCTTATTTTTAGGTTTCCATATCATTTTCTATGATTATTTTCTAATTCATATTTATCAATACACATGTACTTGATTTAAGACCTACTACTGATTCTCTGATTCTCATTTATGCTACTGGTCATTGCTTGTACTTGTATACCTGAATCACAACACTTGATCATGTACACGTATGACTGTCTGAGCACGCCAACTGGCTTTAACTTACATACTCGCAAGGTTGCTTTCTGACAACCCTGGTCCTCATGTCCAAATCCTAGTGTCTAGACCGTGATGGCTTTGCTATAGCTGATCAGAGTGCGCAGTGAAAGTGTAGATTAGTGATTGCCTGTCTGGATCCTCTTTCTTCCAGCCTCCCCTTGATCGGCTCGCGAGATTTTCATCTTACTACTCGTGAGTACTTTCCCGTCTTTTATATTGTACATCTTGTTTTTGCGCTTCTTGGTGATTTTACATTCTTGAGATATTGTATCTTGCCCTGTATACTCGTGTTATTATTACTGGAATATATATTACCACTGTGCTTTCGTACTCTGATTCTTACCTGTAGTGATGCTTAGCGTATATACGTGAGGGTAATTTTGACCTGCGTGTATACGTTACAGTAACGTCTCCGTACTCATAGGATCGAGGCGTTACATCTACAGTGAGGCACAGACTATCCGATAAAGTTAAACTCTCCCTTATCTCGATTCAAACTAGAATATTCAGCTCAACCGCCATCAAGATAATGAATTTAAGTGTTCAAACTGAATAGGACTCCCTAACCTTATCTATTTGACACAACACGTATAAATAAGAAATCCCTCCAAGGAGGAAAGGGACCATGATCGAAATTCAGAATCCCTAACACACTAGAGAATCCCACCTGTAATCACCATTTATATAGTGAATTTCTCCTCTTTCTCTCTCTCTGTAGATTTTCCCGCTTCAGGTTCCATGTAAGATCCATGTGTTTGCGCTTGCTGTGATTTTGATTTAGTGATCTTTCTCTATTATTTTGGTGTGTGGATTGAATCCTTAGGAATTTAATGAAATACTAATAAAAAAAGAATGAAATATTTTGCTACAGCCACCTACTTTGCTTCATAATTAGAAAAAAAGTCAATGTCATAATTTGATTCCCTACAACCTCATCCACATCAGCATAAACTGATTTCTCCCAACCACCACTTGTTTATAAATTTTCATTCCTATTTTACCCTTCCTCATTGTCCCTGATGTTGCTCCCCCCTCAACCTTGACCCCGACGCAGAGTAATTCACGAATCGATCTGGTGGTTAAGTCATCATGGGGGTTGGAAGGGAGGCGGGGAGCCTCCCTCTTGGGGTAAGGGCGGAGCCCCTTGAATTTTTTTTTGGAGATCAACCTTTTGCAGATCTCGTTTTGTTCGTGCTCGCGATGAGTTTTGTTTGTGTTTTGTAGCACCCCGTTCCCGGGATAGGTATCTAGATGCGTGTCCCAAATTCTTTGACCATTTTTTTTCAATTATTTGTATTTAAGTTATGATTTCCTATGTTATTTGGTATCGGATCTGGATTCTCAGACCTAGTGTCAGCCCTGACCCGGACCGAGAACTCGATACCGGTATACCGCTCGATTTGACCTTTCTGTTAGTTCAATATGACTGATTTTAATTTCAGACATTATTTTCTAATGTTTTAGATTTTTCATGATTTTTTAAAATTTTTCAGAATTATTTTGCAAAATCTCAAAAATCAGTGTCGGTCTGCATCGCTGATTGATTACCGGATTTTTAGTTTTAAAATGGGATTGAATTTTTAAAAATGGATTTCACGTTACTTTTTAGAATTTCATTTTCTATCTAAATACATTTTTTGAGATTTTTCTAAATTTATCAAAATTTCTCCGATTCTGGTGTCGGCTGGTACCGCCAGAAGATTTCAAGATTTTTAGTTTGAAAATTAAATTGAATTTCTCAAATCTGATTTCACTGAGCATCTTAAAATAATATTTACTATTTTTAAGAATTTTTCAGAACGTTTCTGAAATAGTCGAATTTTGCCCCATTAAAATAATAATATTATTTACCGTTCTTTTCTTTTCTTACTTTTTCCTTCTCCACTCTCCTACTTTATACTCTCAGATATTTTAATAAATTAATTAATTAATAATAAAAAATTTTAACTATTTTCTTTTCTTTTTCCTTATTTTTTCCTTTTCCTTTACTTTTCTTTCTTTTTCTTTCTTTCTTTTCTTCCCCCACACTCCACCTCCGTACCCTGTGCGTCCCCTTCACAGCCGCAGCCGCAGCCGCAACCGCCTGTAGCAGCCCTGCGCTGCTACTGCAACCCCTCTCCCCCTATCCCATTCCATCATCACTTCTCTTCTCTTCTCTATTAAACCCTTCATCTTCCTTTTCCTTTTCATTCCAATTTCATTTTAACTCCTTCAACTAAACAAAAACCAACACCCACTCTCTTCAACTCTACCGTCGCCTCCACCATCGCCGCCGCCGCCGCCGCCCCTAGGCCGGCGCCACGCCACCCCACACCCCCCCCACTTTCTTCTCCACTTCCATCATCCCCAAACATCACTCCACCATCTCTAATTTCATCCAAACCCACCACCACCACTTCATCTTCTTTCCCAAAATTTCCCATCAAACCACCTCCTCTTCCACTTCCAACCTCTCAATCATCACCTCCTCCTCCTCTAACTCCCCACCACCTCCAACAAGCACCACAACCTCCATAACCACCACCACCATCAACTATCACCACTCCTCCACCAAACAACCAACCAAACAACCAAAACCACCCACCTCCTCCCCTCCTAGGCCGCGCGCGCGCACCCCCAGCGGCGGAGCCGCCGGCGATGGGCCGGCCGTCGGCCGTCCCCTCCCCCTCCATTTCCTTCTTCTTTCTTTTTCTTTCCTTCTTTATTTCCTTCCTTCTTTTCCTTTCTTCTTTCTTTCTTTTATTCATTCCAAATATAACCATTTTAATCCCTTTCCCTAAATACCCTCCACCTCTCCCCAAATTACTTCCCTATAATTACAATCATACCCCTCTCCCTTTAATTCTTATTTCCTCTTTTAAAAATACCCTATTCTCTCTCTCTCCCCCTTCCTACAACCTTCTCTCTCCTCTCTCTCCCCCCCTCTCCTCTCGCATTCCCTCTCTAATATATTTATAATATATATTTATATATTTTATGGGCTAGTGGCTTGCTCGCACGTATTAGCGGATTTCTCGAACTTTTTCCTGGTATTTCGTTCCGGTATTAGGCGAGTACAGTTTCTTTTGAACATGCATCTATTTTATCATTATGAGAGTATATTTCTTACTTTATTACCATCGTTCCATGTCTAATAATTATTATCTTACTTTTAATATATGATGTCTCTTTATGCGAGTTAGTATATGTTATATAAATGATTATCATGCTTTATAAATAGCTTCCGACCATTATCGTACTTTGTTGAACCGGTATTATACCGGGTATGTCTAGATCTGCTCCCGCTTTACTCGGCTTCGCGTAGCTAATTAAAAGATAAATTTATTATATAGTTGTGAAGAGTTTGAAATGTTTATACTGTTCTCCTATACCATGTTATATGACCGGTTGATACCTGATATTTGATGTTGTGACTCTCGACATATTAGTTACCTGACCCTGATATATATACACTGGTACTTGCCATGCTATACTTATTATTTGATATCTGATACGGTACTTACCATGCTATGCTTATTACTTAATATCAGATACTGGTACTTTCCATGCTATACTTATTACTTGATATCTGACACCGGTACTTGCCCTGCTATACTTATCGCCTGATACCTGATATAATAACACGTGGCACTTGACATGCTATCACTTGGTACTGGTACACTTTACCTAATATTGTGGCACCTGTATTATATTGCATATTCATGACTATTACTTTTATAGGGACTTGGCATGATTATTATATTGTTACCAGATATTTGGTACCCCTAAACTCCTGTATTCCTGAACCCCTGAAAAAGGGTGACTCCTGATATTATACTCCTGTTAATTCCCGTAGTTGGATAATCATGGTTCTACTGTATACACTTATGGATATTATCTTTGGGCAATTCATATATGTATAATAAAAATACTCAACTTACACTGAGGTGGGGAAAACTGATAGAAACCGGTATGATGTCATATTTATAATGGTCATATTTCTGAAGTGTCGTGTGGGGCGCGTAATGATAAGTCCCCGTAAGCAGTAGCCTAAATCTGAAGTGTCGTGTGGGGCGCGTAATGATAAGTCCCCGGAAGCAGTAGCATGTACTCCTGAGCTAGCCCCGGGCAGAGACGGGGCCACTATAAATATGAGCCATCAGATTTATCAGTTTCTAAATAATAACTCATCTTATTCATAAGTGGATGTATGTGTGCCGGTAGCACATACAAAAGCATATGATTCGGATGAATAATATAAAACAATCAAACAGTAATAATGTTAGAAACGTGTGATATTTGGTCTCTCCTTTGTTCGGGTCATGGTACTCACATATCAGACTCAAGTAAGTTCTACAGAGTGCGAAGTCTAGTATGGACTATCAGTGATGTGAGGCGCTAGTAGGGAGGCAATTGAAATATCAAACGGTACTGATTATTATTATTGAATAAATTAAAATGCAACACCTTTATATTCTAGTTATACTGTTATGCCTTGAGTTAACACCTTGCTTTATGACACATGATGATTACTCCAGATACACTATAGTTCTGTTATTCTTAAGGCAACTCAAGTTGTATAAACTCAGACAATGACAACATGAGATATGTGGTATATAGATGAGGGTTTCCTTGTTTGGATTATCCCCTTGACGTATCTGTCCCGTGAATCCATAATATGAGTTTGTACAACTAGTTTTATTCATACTTATATTTATCGCATGTTTAACTTATTTACCGCATGTTTATATGTACCTATGCTCTTCTACTGCCTTCTAAGCATGTTTTCTGTTTCAGATTCATCGATATACATGATTTACTGTCGTTCCTTTAATTTCCCTTATGTTACTTGTAATTGTTGGCCCAAGGTTACAATCACCCGTGTTTAGTGTGTTTTGATTATTACAAAACATATTAGTTATTTGTACTAATAATGTTTGTTGTTTAAGTGTGTTTCAGGGTTCTAACTCAACTAGAAGGGTTCTTCCCTAAAGGAGAGTATTTTGGACTCAAGTCAACTCAAATTGGGCTCAAGAATCAAGTTATGAAGATCATATGGTGGAAAGCCCTCTTGAAGCACTTGTAGTACTTAGAACCTATGTAAGAAATAGATTGTTAAAGTTTGAGTTTTGAAAATTGGCTCTAGGATAAACACACACGTTTTTGTATTCAAGTTTTCATGGTCAAAACTTTAGTTTCATGCCTTAGTATATATATACATGACCCTAAGTTTCACAAATATAAATATCATGTTTAGATCATGTATGTATACTCCTTCCAGCATATTACTTAGCTTTCTTTACTTCAAAACATTTTTTACAAAATTTCCCAAGTTCAAAAATCCTGCTGTTTTTCTGTTTCAGGGTTGACCGGCCGACCGGCACGGTCGACCGGCGCCCGTGTCAGGATGTGCACGTTTGTGCACATCTGTCGGCCGACCGCTCGGGTCGACCGACTGTAAGCAGTTGCTCTCGGGTTTTCTGGGGTCGACCGCCCCGGTCGACCGCCCGAAGAAAACTGTGTTTTCTCTTAGAGGACGGTCGACCGGACCGGTCGACCCGAGCCCAACGGCTCCTTGCCAGCAGAGCTGGCGGCCGACCGGCCCGGTCGACCGCCAGGCCTGCAAAAGCCCAACAGCTCTTTCCTCTTTTGTGCAATTCTGAAATCTGTTTTATTGATCTGTTTTAGCAGGCTTTTTCTGAGGTTTTGGAGAACTTTTTCAGGTCAAATAAGATTAAAATAAATTGTTTTTAACCTATTTCTCTCCCTGTAAATAGAGGAGAAGAGTCTCTTACAAAACACCAAGAAAAATCCTCAAGTTTTCATAGTTTTTAAAAGAAAAGAAAAGTGTTTAAGCTCCTCATTTCCTACTCTTTCTTGAGCTTGTTTTCAGTTGTGTTCTCTAGCAAAAATCATCTCTACAACTGAGTTTTCTCACTACACTTCTTAGAGCCAAAAATCCCTTACTCATTCTATAAGAAAGTTGTAAAAGAGTGAGAAATTGTAAAGAGTTTAAGTGATCTTGTTGTGATCACTTTGGTTACTTATTCCTCTTCTTGTTCTTGTGGAGATACCTCTTCGGTAGAGGTTATTGTACTTGGTGGAGCTCGGTGCTCGGGTCTTCGGTAGACCGTTGTAATCGTCCTCGGTGGATAGTGGAAACCCTTCACGGAGGTGAAGGCGGGGAGTAGAGCGGTGGCTCGAACCTCGAAACAAACATCTTGTGTTTGCGATTGCCTTGTGTCCATTTTGCTTTAAATTTCTCTTGCTCTCTATTGCTTTCAATTACTTGCTTGAGATCTAGTTTTCTTTACTTGTGATATTGCCTCTAGTTTGTGTTACTTGTGATATATCTTGTGTGCATTTCATCATTGCATATTATTCATTCTTTGTTCGATCAATTCTCATACAACAAGGTTGCATTGCGCACCTCTAACCCATTCAAGGGGAATTGGGAGGAAGGAGTTCAGAACCTCTCACGGGGTATTCGGCTCTTAGTCTTGTTTTGAGAGATCGTTGCATCATTCATCCATCTTAATTTTAAAAGGTTTGTTAGATTAGCAATTACACCTATTCACCCCCCTCTAGGTGTTTTTCAATTGATATCAGAGCTTGGACTCTAGGCTCTTGGCTTAACAACCTTAGAGAGATCCTAATTTTGCTAATCACTTCATTCATTCTTCATACACTCTCACTTAGTAAAAATGGCCGATGGAATTAAAACCCCACCTAAGTTTGATGGACTTAACTTTCCCATATGGAAGGTTAAGATGACCGTTTTCTTGCAATCTCTAGGTAGTCGAGTTGCAAAGGCCGTGATCAAACCCTTTAGTGCACCCCCCGGTGATGAATCCACTTGGTCCGAAATTGAGACTAAGGAATTTGATGCCAATGCTAGGGCTCATTATGCACTCCTTCAAGCCCTTAATGATGATGATATAGCTAGAGTTATTCATTGCAAGTCCGCATATGAAATTTGGACACACTTGCTAGTTACACATGAGGGGACCTCACAAGTGAAGAGGGCTAAGATAGACCTTCTTCGGTCCCAATATGAAAACTTTTGCATGCAAGAAAATGAAACCATAGATGATATGGTTACAAAATTTACTAAGATTACTAATGGACTTTCTTCTCTAGGTGATGCTATCGACAACGATCAAAGGGTTAGGAAGATCATCCGGGTTCTTCCTCCTTCATGGGAAGTGAAAGCTACCACCTTGAAGGAACTCAATGACAAGGAGGAGATGGAGCTAATTGGTCTCATTGGGAACCTCAAAACCCATGAGATGGAGAGAAAAGCTAGGGAGGACATGCTCCTTCCAAGAAGAAAACAATAGCCTTCAAAAGTCAATCCACACACTCCGACGAAGACGATGAAGAAGAAGATGACGAAGAGCTCTCACTTCTTGTGAAGAACGTCCAGAGGATGTATAACAAGGCTAAATTCCAAGGAAGAAGGAGATGGCAAGGAGGCAAAGAAGAAAGAAAGATTATTTATTTCAATTGCCAAAGACCGGGACACATTGTTGCGGAGTGCCCGGATAAAGTAAAGCCCTCCACCTCAAAGAAGCCTTACAAGAAGAAAGCAATGAAGGCTACATGGGATTCCGAGAGCGAATCCGAGGAGGAAATCGACACCGCCAACATGTGCTTCATGGCAAATGAAAGCACAAGCAAGGTAACCCCTTCCACTTCTCTTAATGATGAACTTTCCATGGATGAACTAGGAGAAGCTTTTGTAGAATTATCGCATAATTATGATTTTCTAAAGAAAAAGTATTTAAAAATGAAAAAGGAAAATGAATCTCTTAATCATCAAGTTTTTACTCTTTCTAAAGAAAAAGATGAATTACTTTCCACTCTTGTTTCCACCCAAAAAGATTTTGACAAATATAAGATTTCTTATAAAGGCAAGTCCCCACTAATTGATTCTAATGAGATTACCATGCTTAAAGAAAGAATAGACTCATTAGGAATTGTTTTGAAAAATTGTGAGTTTGATAAGAAGAAGATAGAGGCCATGTTTCCTAAGAAACAAGCCCTTAAGAAAAATGTTTACCATGCTCATGCTCATGTTCATACCACACAACCTTTACATCGTGGCAAACCCCCAAAACATGCTCACACTTCACACACACATCATGCATTCATGTATGGAAGAGTGTTGTAATACCCCGTTCCCGGAATACGTACTTCATTTCGTATTCAGTTTTTCGACCGTATTTTCGATTTACTTTCCGTATTTGACCGATTTTAATTTTAAATATTATTTTCTAATATCTTAGATTTTATATGAATTTCTGGAATTTTCCGGAATTAAAAGGAATTTCTTCAAAACCGGTGTCGGCCAGTGTCGCTGACCGCTTCCCGGATTTTTTTTCCAAACAGTTTAGAATTTCTTGAAAGTCCTTTAGACATTATTTCTTAGAATAATATTTTCTACCTACATACTTTTTCTGAGGATTTATTGATTTTATGAAAATTCCAACGGAGTCGGTAGTTAACTGATTCCAGGATTTTTAGTTTTAAAACTATAAAGTATTTCATAAAACGGATTTCACTATGTTTCTTAATATAATATTCTTGATTTTTGATAATTATTTCGGGTCATTCCAAAATATTTGATTTTGGGACGATTCCGGTATTTTTCCGAAAGATTCCCGCATCCGCAACTGAACCCTGGGAATCCGCCAGTTTCATTATTTTTATTTTCTCTCCCAAGAAAATATCTTCATTTTTAAATTCTTTTCCTTTTTCTTTATTTCCTTTCCTTCCTCCACAAGTTACAACTTTTCTCCAAACTTCCACCATGTTCTACAACCTTCTAGAACCTTCCAATTTCTTTTCTTGCACTCCAAGTTTCCTTTACTTGCACTCCAAGTTTCCTTAGCTTCCTCCACAAGCTTCCTTTTCCTATTTTTTAAATCCTTTTTCTTCCACCAAAATATCTTCCCTTTTAATTTCTTTTCCTATTTTTCTTTTTCCTTTTACTTCTTCTCCAAGTTTCCTTTACTTCCATCCCAAGTTTCATCTCCACCTCACCAACTTCCACACACTTCCATTCCACCTCACCCCTCTTCATGGCAGCCTGTGATTGGTCAAGAGAAACACCTCACCCCCTGCCATTTTGCACATAAGCCCCTCTTTTTATTTATTTGCATTACCTTCCCAATTCCAAAACTCTATAAATACCTCCCCTTCTCCATTTCATTTCATTCATCCCTTCATCACTTCACCAAAACCAAAGCCTTCACCAACTCCTCTTCATCTCTATAACCACTACAAATTACCTTTATCTTTTTCTTCTCCATCTCCATTCAACCACGACAAATTCCAAAACTCCACCCAAGCTTCCACCTTTCCTTTACCTTCTCCAAAACTACTACCACCATCAAAACCTCTTCATTTTCTCCCTCTACATATTATTTTATGGCGCGTCCCGAGTTCCATGGATTTCAGATCTTTCGGCGTTTCTGGTGATTTAGGCGAGTGTTCTCGCTATCCGCTTACTTTCATTGATTATGCGAGTGTTCTCGCTATCCTCCTATTTCTTTGATTATGCGAGTAGTCTCGCTTTCTCTCGCCTCTATTTGAGTTCTCGGTCGATAAGTATTTCGCTTCATATTTCTATTTCATGTTTATATGTCTTTTACCGCTTTTATATCATGCGTGGCCGACCCTTCGTGGTCGTTGGACTTTGAGTCACTTCCATGTTACCACTTGTCATTATTTCAGACTTGTTAGTTTCATGTTTCCTTTTAACACATGTATATCACCTGACATCTAGTGTGTTATCACCATCCTGTCATGCTATCACTTAAAACCCAGCATGATACACTTGATTCTTATAAATTATCATGCTAGAGGGAATGTAGTACCTGATTACTGTTATGTACTGATCACTGTTATGTATTACTGTTATGTTATTGCTCATTCCCGAAATCTGATAATTATGTTAATAAGCTACAACTTGTATGGGTTATGGGAGGAAGTGATGGATGCCGGAATGATACCTTGCTTATAGTAATAACATAAAAGTATATATATATATATATATATATATATATATATATATATATATACTGGCGGTAGTGAATCTGTTTTTACTGAATAGGGGGATTATTGACCTCCAACACCGGACCCAGGTGAATGGGAATTACTATAAGAAGTGTTATCAGTTCTCCATCTGCTTCCGTTAACAACCCTCGCCTAGCTTATATATGGATGTATGTGTGTTGAGGTGTACACCTGGACACATACCGAGATATATGGGTCAGACGAGTAATAATAATAATATAATACCTGTTATGTCCATCTGTCATGACTCCTGTTACACATGTTATGGACCTTGTTATTATTGTTATGATTTCCGAGATGTATTCTTGTTTTGACTGTTATATGATTTGCAACTGTGATTCTATACGCTTATATTACGGTGGCATGAGATAAAGGTATATAGATGAGGGTTTCCTTGTTTGGATTATTCCTTCGATGTACTAGTCTCATGGGACCGTGACCTAAGCATATAAAATCAATCTTGCTTGTAATCAGCTTTATATCGAATTTCCTGTTTTATGATTATTATGCTATACCTGTTCATACCTGTTCTAACCTACCTGTCTCCTGAGTACTTCTTACTTGGTATCATTTGTTATACGCACACTTGTGCTTGTCCTTGCTTCGCCACTTGGCATTCTATCCCACTCGCCTAGGGAGTGTCATTGACTCCCCTGGACCTCACGTCCAGGTTATGGAGCTAGGAGCGTGTGGATTCTCCCAGTTGCTGATCAGAGTGGCGTAGCGGTAGCGTGGATCTCCAGCAGACCGTCCAGAACTTGTTCATTTCCTTGTATTCCCGCAATTGCGCATATCAGTGATGTAATATTCATGTAATATTGGATCACTTCTGGTGATAACTTTGTAATTGTACTCATGTGTTGGAATGTATAATGCACCACTTGCTTCCGTACTCTGATTCTTGCCTGTACTGATGCTTAGCGTATATACGGGAAGGTACTTCGGACTTACGTATATACGTTGCAGTGACGTCCCCGTATCCGTGGAATCGGGGCGTTACAGGTTGGTATCAGAGCTTAGGCTCTTACTTCCTCAGTACATACAGAATGCTTGAGTCTTGGTTATACATTCCAACTACAAGTGCAGAGTTATCTATTTCTTGATCATCCTTCCTTTGATTCCTTACTCCTATCCTTTATCCTGTTTTGGTTTTATGAAGCCTTTATTCGTGCCTTTGTCCTCCTTGTATTCAATTTACCCCTTAACGAAATTGCGAGGACGCAATTTTTGTAAGGTGGGTGGATTGTAATACCCCGTTCCCGGAATACGTACTTCATTTCGTATTCAGTTTTTCGACCGTATTTTTCGATTTACTTTCCGTATTTGACCGATTTTAATTTTAAATATTATTTTCTAATATCTTAGATTTTATATGAATTTCTGGAATTTTCCGGAATTAAAAGGAATTTCTTCAAAACCGGTGTCGGCCAGTGTCGCTGACCGCTTCCCGGATTTTTATTTTCCAAACAGTTTAGAATTTCTTGAAAGTCCTTTAGACATTATTTCTTAGAATAATATTTTCTACCTACATACTTTTTCTGAGGATTTATTGATTTTATGAAAATTCCAACGGAGTCGGTAGTTAACTGATTCCAGGATTTTTAGTTTTAAAACTATAAAGTATTTCATAAAACGGATTTCACTATGTTTCTTAATATAATATTCTTGATTTTTGATAATTATTTCGGGTCATTCCAAAATATTTGATTTTGGGACGATTCCGGTATTTTTCCGAAAGATTCCCGCATCCGCAACTGAACCCTGGGAATCCGCCAGTTTCATTATTTTTATTTTCTCTCCCAAGAAAATATCTTCATTTTTAAATTCTTTTCCTTTTTCTTTATTTCCTTTCCTTCCTCCACAAGTTACAACTTTTCTCCAAACTTCCACCATGTTCTACAACCTTCTAGAACCTTCAATTTCTTTTCTTGCACTCCAAGTTTCCTTTACTTGCACTCCAAGTTTCCTTAGCTTCCTCCACAAGCTTCCTTTTCCTATTTTTTAAATCCTTTTTCTTCCACCAAAATATCTTCCCTTTTAATTTCTTTTCCTATTTTTCTTTTTCCTTTTACTTCTTCTCCAAGTTTCCTTTACTTCCATCCCAAGTTTCATCTCCACCTCACCAACTTCCACACACTTCCATTCCACCTCACCCCTCTTCATGGCAGCCTGTGATTGGTCAAGAGAAACACCTCACCCCCTGCCATTTTGCACATAAGCCCCTCTCTTTTATTTATTTGCATTACCTTCCCAATTCCAAAACTCTATAAATACCTCCCCTTCTCCATTTCATTTCATTCATCCTTCATCACTTCACCAAAACCAAAGCCTTCACCAACTCCTCTTCATCTCTATAACCACTACAAATTACCTTTATCTTTTCTTCTCCATCTCCATTCAACCACGACAAATTCCAAAACTCCACCCAAGCTTCCACCTTTCCTTTACCTTCTCCAAAACTACTACCACCATCAAAACCTCTTCATTTTCTCCCTCTACATATTATTTTATGGCGCGTCCCGAGTTCCATGGATTTCAGATCTTTCGGCGTTTCTGGTGATTTAGGCGAGTGTTCTCGCTATCCGCTTACTTTCATTGATTATGCGAGTGTTCTCGCTATCCTCCTATTTCTTTGATTATGCGAGTAGTCTCGCTTTCTCTCGCCTCTATTTGAGTTCTCGGTCGATAAGTATTTCGCTTCATATTTCTATTTCATGTTTATATGTCTTTTACCGCTTTTATATCATGCGTGGCCGACCCTTCGTGGTCGTTGGACTTTGAGTCACTTCCATGTTACCACTTGTCATTATTTCAGACTTGTTAGTTTCATGTTTCCTTTTAACACATGTATATCACCTGACATCTAGTGTGTTATCACCATCCTGTCATGCTATCACTTAAAACCCAGCATGATACACTTGATTCTTATAAATTATCATGCTAGAGGGAATGTAGTACCTGATTACTGTTATGTACTGATCACTGTTATGTATTACTGTTATGTTATTGCTCATTCCCGAAATCTGATAATTATGTTAATAAGCTACAACTTGTATGGGTTATGGGAGGAAGTGATGGATGCCGAATGATACCTTGCTTATAGTAATAACATAAAAGTATATATATATATATATATATATCTATATATATATATATATATATATACTGGCGGTAGTGAATCTGTTTTTACTGAATAGGGGGATTATTGACCTCCAACACCGGACCCAGGTGAATGGGAATTACTATAAGAAGTGTTATCAGTTCTCCATCTGCTTCCGTTAACAACCCTCGCCTAGCTTATATATGGATGTATGTGTGTTGAGGTGTACACCTGGACACATACCGAGATATATGGGTCAGACGAGTAATAATAATAATATAATACCTGTTATGTCCATCTGTCATGACTCCTGTTACACATGTTATGGACCTTGTTATTATTGTTATGATTTCCGAGATGTATTCTTGTTTTGACTGTTATATGATTTGCAACTGTGATTCTATACGCTTATATTACGGTGGCATGAGATAAAGGTATATAGATGAGGGTTTCCTTGTTTGGATTATTCCTTCGATGTACTAGTCTCATGGGACCGTGACCTAAGCATATAAAATCAATCTTGCTTGTAATCAGCTTTATATCGAATTTCCTGTTTTATGATTATTATGCTATACCTGTTCATACCTGTTCTAACCTACCTGTCTCCTGAGTACTTCTTACTTGGTATCATTTGTTATACGCACACTTGTGCTTGTCCTTGCTTCGCCACTTGGCATTCTATCCCACTCGCCTAGGGAGTGTCATTGACTCCCCTGGACCTCACGTCCAGGTTATGGAGCTAGGAGCGTGTGGATTCTCCCAGTTGCTGATCAGAGTGGCGTAGCGGTAGCGTGGATCTCCAGCAGACCGTCCAGAACTTGTTCATTTCCTTGTATTCCCGCAATTGCGCATATCAGTGATGTAATATTCATGTAATATTGGATCACTTCTGGTGATAACTTTGTAATTGTACTCATGTGTTGGAATGTATAATGCACCACTTGCTTCCGTACTCTGATTCTTGCCTGTACTGATGCTTAGCGTATATACGGGAAGGTACTTCGGACTTACGTATATACGTTGCAGTGACGTCCCCGTATCCGTGGAATCGGGGCGTTACAAGTGTTCTCATGTTCACATTGTGGGCGGAAAGGGCACTTAGCTAATTTTTGCTATGATAGACTAAGTGCATCTTGTCATAATGTTTGGGTTCGAAGCACTAACTTTCAAGGACCCAAGAAAATTTGGGTACCAAAGTCAACAATTTTGTTAAATGATGTAGGTACCTTCCAAGGCCCAACGACGTAGAGGATTGTGGTATCTTGATAGTGGTTGCTCAAGGCACATGACTTGGGACATCAAAAACTTTGCAACCCTATCAGATACCATGAAGGTGGCACCGTCACCTTCGGAGATGATGCCAAGGGTAAAATCATCAGTATTGGTAATGTAAAACTCGGCACATCCCTTTTAATTGAGAATGTAGTTTTAGTTGACAGCCTCAAGCATAATCTCTTGAGTGTTAGTCAACTTTGTGATAAAGGTTTTGATGTTATTTTTGATCATGTAGTTTGTAAAGTAATTGATAGAATTTCTAATACTTGTGTGTTTTTCGGTTTTCGTGAAAGTAATGTTTATATGATAGATATGTCTAATATGTCTTGTAATATTACTTGTTTAAAAGCCCTCGATGATGACTCTTGGTTGTGGCATAGAAGATTAGGGCATATTTCTTTTGACCATATATCTAGGTTAAACACAAAAGAAATGGTGAAAGGTATTCCTTGTGTGAGTTTTGAAAAGGACCGAGTTTGTGACGCATGTTAATTTGGGAAACAAACTAAGTCTTCTTTCAAGTCAATTAAGGATATCATAACATCACGTCCTTGGAGTTAATCCATATGGATCTATTTGGCCCTACTCAAACCAAAAGTCTAAGTGGGAATAGATTTGCATTTGTTTTGGTTGATGACTTTTCACGGTTACTTGGGTTTTCTTTCTTGAACACAAAAATCAAGCCTTTTCACATTTTCAAGCCTTTAAGCAAATAGTTGAAAAGGAAAAAGATACTTCAATTTTAAGAATAAGAAGTGAAAGAGGAGGTGAGTTCATTAACCTACCCTTTACCACTTTTTGTGAAGAACATGGAATTAAGCATGAACTTTCTTGTCCTAGAACTCCACAACAAAATGGAGTAGTTGAACGGAAAATCGAACTTTACAAGAGATGGCGAGGACAATGCTAAGTGAATATGGTCTACCACATTACTTGTGGGCCGAGGCCGTTAATACATCATGCTATATATCAAATCGTGTTTTCTTGTGTAAAAATACTTCAAAAACTTCTTTTGAAATGTACTTTTCTAGAAAATCAAATGTTTCATATTTCAAGGTTTTTGGATGCAAATGTTTTGTTTTAAATACAAAAGATAATTTAGGAAAATTTGATGCTAAAGCTTATGAGGCAATTTTTGTGGGTTATTCTAATACAAGTAAGGCTTATAGAATCTTCAATAGATCATCTTTGACTATTTAGGAATCTATACATGTTAAGTTTGAAGAATCTAACTTGTTTGTTAAGAATGTTGTAGAAATAGATGCATTGGATGAAGGCTTGGAGAAAGTGACCTTGGAGGATACACCTACTATGGGAGACAAGCCAAAGGATGATGAAGGAAGTGAAGCTAAAGTAGAAGAGGCTCAAGGAAATGAACATCAATCAAATGAAGTGGAGCCTACTCATCAACTTTCAAAGGATTGGAGATACAATCCTCATCATCCCAAGGACCTCGTCATAGGTGAAGTATCAAAAGGGGTAACCACTCGCTCTAAACTTCATGATTTTTGTGGTCATTATGCATTTATTTCTCATGTTGAACCCAAGAACGTCCTCGAAGCCGCAGCCGATTCATATTGGTTGCTAGCCATGCAAGAGGAACTCAATCAATTTGAGCGCAACCAAGTTTGGCACCTTGTTCCTAGGCCCCACGATAGACCAACAATTGGTACTAAGTGGATCTTTAAGAAAAAGTTGGATGAATCGGGTAACGTTATTAGGAATAAAGCTAGGTTAGTTGCCCAAGGTTACACTCAAATCGAAGGAATCGATTTTGAAGAAACCTTTGCAACCGTAGCACGGCTTGAAGCCATACGGATGACACTAGCATTTGCCTCATATAAAGATTTTAAATTATTTCAAATGGATGTTAAAAGTGCTTTTCTAAATGGTTTTATTGAAGAGGAAGTGTATGTTGAACAACCCCCCGGGTTTGTTGATCCTACACATCCGGATTTTGTGTTTAAATTAGATAAAGCTCTTTATGGTTTAAAACAAGCCCCTAGGGCTTGGTATGAAAGACTTTCTTCATTTTTAATTTCAAATGGTTTTAAGAAAGGAAAAATTGACACAACATTGTTTACAAAACATGTAGAAAATGATATTCTCATTGTGCAAATTTATGTAGATGATATTATTTTTGATTCTACTAATGAATCTCTTTGCCAAGCTTTTGAATCATGCATGAAGGATGAATTTGAAATGTCTATGATGGGGGAGCTCAACTATTTCCTTGGACTCCAAATCAAGCAAAGAAAGGATGGGATCTTCATCAATCAAGCCAAATACACAAAGGAACTAATCAAAAGGTTCGGGCTTGAAGGATCTAAAGTTAGCAAAACTCTCATGGCAACAACTACCAAGCTTGATAAGGATGAACAAGGTAAAAGTGTAGACATTAAGCTTTATCGTAGCATGATTGGTAGTTTATTGTATTTGACGGCTAGTAGGCCGGACATTATGTTTTCCGTTTGCCTTTATGTACGTTTTCAATCTTGTCCTAAAGAGTCTCATATAATTGCGGTTAAACGCATAATTAGATACTTTAAGGGCACTATTGAAATGGGTTTGTGGTATCCGAAAACCGGCCAATTTTCAATGACGAGTTTTTCGGATGCTGACTATGCGGGTTGTAGGGTAGATAGGAAGAGCACAAGTGGAACATGTCAATTCCTAGGTAATTGTCTTGTATCTTGGTCTTCCAAAAAGAAAAATTCGGTAGCCCTTTCAACCGCCGAGGCGGAGTATGTTGCAGCCGGAGCTTGTTGTGCACAAGTTCTTTGGATGAAACATACTCTCCTCGACTATGATTTACACTTTGATCATGTTAAAATATTTTATGATAATACTAGTACTATTCACATGACAAAGAATGCAAATCAACATAGTAAAACCAAACACATTGACATTAGGTATCACTTTCTTAGAGATCATTATGAGAAAGGTGATATTGATATTGACTATGTTTCTACCGATTTTCAACTTGCCGATATTTTTACTAAACCTCTAGATTATGCTAGATTCTTTTTTATTTGTGGTGAGTTGAATGTTTGCATTATGGATTCTTAAAAATAAATCTTTTAAAATGTTTTGTTTGTTTTGTTTGTTTTGTTTAACCCTTTTTGAAGTATGACAAAAAGGGGGAGAAAAAGTATAAGTAAAGTATAAGTGTGTTTGTTGTTTTGTTTGTTCATTGTGTATTTAGATGTATTTGAGATGCATTTGAGTTTTTAACAAAACTATGTGTTTTCAATGCCTTATGTATTTAGCTCTTCATTGACATTCTTGATACATAGCATTACTTGAGGGGGAGCTTTCCAAGCTCTTCTTCCATTTTTGTTTAAATAACGTATATGTTTTGTCATCATCAAAAAGGGGGAGATTGTTGGCCCAAGGTTACAATCACCCGTGTTTAGTGTGTTTTGATGATTACAAAACATATTAGTTATTTGTACTAATAATGTTTGTTGTTTAAGTGTGTTTCAGGGTTCTAACTCAACTAGAAGGGTTCTTCCCTAAAGGAGAGTATTTTGGACTCAAGTCAACTCAAATTGGGCTCAAGAATCAAGTTATGAAGATCATATGGTGGAAAGCCCTCTTGAAGCACTTGTAGTACTTAGAACCTATGTAAGAAATAGATTGTTAAAGTTTGAGTTTTGGAAATTGGCTCTAGGATACACACACACGTTTTTGTATTCAAGTTTTCATGGTCAAAACTTTAGTTTCATGCCTTAGTATATATATATATGACCCTAAGTTTCACAAATATAAATATCATGTTTAGATCATGTATGTATACTCCTTCCAGCATATTACTTAGCTTTCTTTACTTCAAAACATTTTTTTACAAAATTTCCCAAGTTCAAAAATCCTGCTGTTTTTCTGTTTCAGGGTTGACCGGCCGACCGGCACGGTCGATCGGCGCCCATGTCAGGATGTGCACGTTTGTGCACATCTGTCGGCCGACCGCTCGGGTCGACCGACTGTAAGCAGTTGCTCTCGGGTTTTCTGGGGTCAACCGCCCCGGTCGACCGCCCGAAGAAAACTGTGTTTTCTCTTAGAGGACGGTCGACCGGACCGGTCGACCAGAGCCCAACGGCTCTTTGCTAGCAGAGCTGGCGGCCGACCGGCCCGGTCAACCGCCAGGCCTGCAAAAGCCCAACGGCTCTTTCCTCTTTTGTGCAATTCTGAAATCTGTTTTATTGATCTGTTTTAGCAGGCTTTTTCTGAGGTTTTGGAGAACTTTTTCAGGTCAAATAAGATTAAAATAAATAGTTTTTAACCTATTTCTCTCCCTATAAATAGAGGAGAAGAGTCTCTTACAAAACACCAAGAAAAATCCTCAAGTTTTCATAGTTTTCAAAAAGAAAAGAAAAGTGTTTAAGCTCCTCATTTCCTACTCTTTCTTGAGCTTGTTTTCAGTTGTGTTCTCTAGCAAAAATCATCTCTACAACTGAGTTTTCTCACTACACTTCTTAGAGCCAAAAATCCCTTACTCATTCTATAAGGAAGTTGTAAAAGAGTGAGAAATTGTAAAGAGTTTAAGTGATCTTATTGTGATCACTTTGGTTACTTGTTCCTCTTCTTGTTCTTGTGGAGATACCTCTTCGGTAGAGGTTATTGTACTTGGTGGAGCTCGGTGCTCGGGTATTCGGTAGACCATTGTAATCGTCCTCGGTGGATAGTGGAAACCCTTCACGGAGGTGAAGGCGGGGAGTAGAGCGGTGGCTCGAACCTCGAAACAAACATCTTGTTTTTGCGATTGCCTTGTGTCCATTTTGCTTTAAATTTCTCTTGCTCTCTATTGCTTTCAATTACTTGCTTGAGATCTAGTTTTCTTTACTTGTGATATTGCCTCTAGTTTGTGTTACTTGTGATATATCTTGTGTGCATTTCATCATTGCATATTATTCATTTTTTGTTCGATCAATTCTCATACAACAAGGTTGCATTGCGCACCTCTAACCCATTCAAGGGGAATTGGGAGGAAGGAGTTCAGAACCTCTCACGGGGTATTCGGCTCTTAGTCTTGTTTTGAGAGATCGTTGCATCATTCATCCATCTTAATTTTAAAGGTTTGTTAGATTAGCAATTACACCTGTTCACCCCCCTCTAGGTGTTTTTCAGTAATTGCTTGTACCTACATGCCTGGACCACATCACTTGATCATGCACACCATTTGGCTTTATTATATGTACTCGCTGGGTTGCTAACAACCCTGGATTCTCATGTCCAGATCCTAGAGACCAGACCTTGGTGGCCTTACTATAGCTGATCAGAGTACGCAGCGGATTCTTCCGTGATGATCGGAACGCAGCAGAAGCTTAGATCATCGTCACAGCTCTTCCTCCCAGTTCCTCTCCTGTTTGGTTCTCGAGACCCCTCTTGTTGCTCGTGAGCCCCTCTCAGCTTTTGTATATCTCTCCATATAATGTACTTTTATATTTTCTGGTGATATAATATTCCTGTAATATTGTATCACTCTCTGTGATAACCATGTACTTGTACTTTTCTGTTGGAATGTATATTACCACTGTACTTCTGCACTCTGATTCTTGCCTATACTAATGCTTAGCGTATATACGTGAGGGTAGTTCTGACCTGCGTATATACGTCGCAGTAGCGTCTCCGTACCCGCAGGATCAGGGCGTCACATGTTTGATCTGAAAAGTATTAGGGATGATTCGTTGCCAGTGGATGGGAGTCTATTAATGATGGTAATGCTGGCATGATGATCGCGACTCATAATCACAGTCCTATGTGAGGACTAACTCAGAAAATAGGCCATTTTGTGAGGACCGCGATCATGGTCATAGTCTTCACAAAAACTCAAAAATAGAGCATTTTGTGAGGACTGCGACCATGATCGTAATCCTAATAAAAACTCAAGTACAGGACATTTTTATGAATACTGCGATCATGGTCGCAGTCCTAATAAAGAGGCATGCGATCATGATCACAATCATATAGACTCAGAAAATGACATTTTTGTGAGGACTGCGATCATGGTCGCAATCCTCATAAATAGTGTATTTTATTAGGACTACGATCATGATCGCAATCCTTAGAAATAGGGCTATCATTTTGTGAGGACTGAGATCATAGTCGCAGTTTTCAAAAATAAGGTATTTTGTGATGACTGCGATCATAGTCACAATCCTTTATACTGTGATCATTTTGTGAGGACTGCGATCTTCACAGTCCTCAGAAATAGAACATTTTTGTCCGCTTTTTTGAAGCGATTACTTAGGGCCATTTTCATCTTTCGTCGCTGATGAGCGCTTCAACGCTTGACATGTGGGCGCACATACTTACTTAAAAAAGTAGCTGAAGTGAGTAAAATTATGAAGCTGAGTTTTTTCTTAATCGACGTAGGGGGTGTAGCGAAATGCCCAATAAAAAAACTTGGTTGAACTCCCTCTAATAGGGTAATTGTTACGCCCCGATCTCGCAGATATGGGAACGTTATGGCGACGTACATATGCAGGGCAGAAATACCCTCACATACGTACGCTAAGCCTCAGTACAGGAAATAAATACAATAGTTACAATAATTCTAACATGAAATAAGTACAAGAATACCTGCAAAAGGAGTCAGTGATTATGAGAGATATAGAAATATGGATAAATAAGGAAATAAAGGCAAAATAATAAAGATACCTATGAATGGTATCGATGACATGTCTCCTGTGTAAATCCAATGAATTATCTGACAATATGATATCTCGGATCTCTAACCTGGGCACGCAAACCCAGGGTCGTCAGAAAGCGACCTAGTGAGTGGTAAAATGAAGGAAGCAGTAATATATACTACAGTAGTACAATCACGATAATATATAATATCCATCAATACCTAGTATGTTATAACAATATTATCTATCAGTCCTATAAAATCATCATTACCTAGCATGGTATTCGTATGTATATAAATAATAACTTGACGGTGTCCGCGGGAAACATGAATAAAACATGAATAATCTTACTATAGTGTCATGGGTGTTCAAGAATAGTGTATGACAAAGAACATATATGGAACAGAAAATACATGAAATGCAAGGTATATGTGTACATGAGTAGTATGCTACCACAAAAAGTGTAACATGTATCAGGAAGTGGGATACAGTATACAGGTCACATGAGTAACATGAAAGAGGAGAAATTATCAGGAACAATAACAAGTACAACTAAACAATAGTATACATGTATCAGGTAAGTCATGTATTTATACAATAATAACAATCAGTACCACCTGGTATTTTAATCAATCTCTTCTAGTGTCCTATACCACTGGCAGTTCATACTGGAGCTCGCACTCCAGTTGAACCTATCCGGACATAGCATACAGGTACCATTATCCAAATGAGAGAGTGACCAAATAACAAGTATTCCCGACGTCACTATTGTTATACCGTTTTATTATGTTAATTGGAAAGCCAATGGTCAAGGAGCTCTTATCGGGTAGGTATATCCCGTGCATACCCGGGATCACGGCCTTAAATGGACCCCTGGCTGCTGAGACCAGGGCCCTCGCTAAGAGGGGAGCACAAAACGGGAAACGGGAGCTCATGGAGCTATATACAATCGGTAGACAACACTACCATCCTCTGCAATGGGATTAATATGGATCCAGTACATCCACCCGATAAAATCTAACCAACCGTCAAGTCTCCCCCATCCCCAAATTATGTTTATTATATTGAAAGTATACAGTGTAGCAAGAACACGTACAATGCATGGTACATGTAACATGATAACATGACCTGAGCTCTGTTGATAGCATAGAACTAGATAACGAGAAACAATAGATGTGGGATTCCACACATCGCATATCAACAGCTCACTTATCCAGTAACAGGAATATCAATATCAGAACGGAAAATAATCATGTAACGGGAATACATGAATATGCATGTAGCAATCATCTAAACCATGATCTATGCAACAGGAATAAATAGACAAGGAATACATGTAGACCGGTGAGTCTATATAATAGTGGAGTTAGAAAATGAAGTCATTGTGCATCGAGTATCTAGGAAACGATACAAATATGTGCACTGACAGTATATAGTGAAATGGTGTATCCATGTATCAGTGAAGTATGAAGAAGACATAATTGGTTTCATGTGTAATAGTATCTGTGTAATGGTGAAATATGATTAATATCATGAGATCGGTGCACTACTGGATATGTGTGATATGTTACAAGTACATACAATAACAGTGTTCAGCAAAACAGATATCCACGTGCACTAGTAGTGTCCCCTGTCCCATGCTCTAGAGTATCCGTGTAACTGAAATGCATGTACTAGAAATACAAGGGTAGTATCTCAGTGTTGTCAGTAGGTTAGTACGGTGGCTATACCATATAATCGAATGTCAGATATTTTTATAATAATAATTACAAGATTGATTACAATATGATTCATATGATAGATATTACAAAATTATTCTTATCTCTAATTCTCTATTCTGAATTATCAATTTATTCGCTAATAACTTATTAGTCTCGATATTTAGACATTTCATCTATTTATAATAATTTAAAATATAAACTAAATTATGGTATTGCTTATGTTTAAAGAACAATCATGTATATGCATGCTTACATTGTATTAAACAATATTTATAATGCTTTACTGATAATTAAGATTTATTAAATAAAGATATCAACCAATGTCATTAAATACAATAAAATAGAATTTATAAAAGAAAAGCACTCACAAACTAGCCATGGTAAGGTAGCTCTCTTTCCCATGATCGCAACGGTTCTAGGATTGTCCAATTCGGAGTCCGAATGCTCCAGATATCGCCCGAACACAAAAAATAATAAAATATGGGTTAAATATGTAATAAAAAGGTCTAAAGTGCAGTTATTAGAAAATTGTAAGGGATTTATATGTAAAATTACCTTTACTGGGTTTAGAAGCCGGTTTGGGTAGCTCGCGGGTCGGGTTTAGATCCATAACCCATACCCAGTAACAGAAGTGATGGGTTATTGGGTTAATGGGTATACATCCAACCCAACAAGGTTAACGGGTTCACACCCATTTGGGTATGAACCCATAACAACAATAGCAGCAGCAGCAACTGCTGCTGCTGCTACGGGAAGCAGGCCGGCCAGCTGGCGAGGTAGACCCGTCGGCGGCGGGTCTATCCGTCGGCGCGATCAGTGAGAGAGAAAGAGAGAGAGAAAAAGAAGAAAAACAGGAAGAAGAAGAAAAAGAAGAAAAAGGAGGAGGAGGAGGAGAGGAAAAGAGGAGGAGAAGGACGCGGCGCCCGGCATGGGGCACGGTGGCACGCGACAGCGACCGCGGTGACCCTCGGCCGGCCGCGACGCTGGCCTGGCCGGTGACCTGTACACACGGATAGAGAGAGTGTGATGGGGGAGAGAGAGAGAGAGAGACAGTAAGAGAGAGGAATAGAGAGAGATGAGGGGGAAATTGAGAGAGAGAGAGAGAGAGCGGGAGAGATTTTAAGGGGAAAGAGAGAGAAAGAAGGCGGTTGGGTTAAGGCGATGGAGAGGGATCTAGAGAAATGGAGAAGAAGAGGAAGAAAAGAAAAGAAAGAGAAAAGATTTTTATATTATTTAATTAATATTATTTTATTAGGTAAACTTTGACTAAGTCCGTATGGATCCCAAAAATTCTATAAAATAGAGAATATTAGCCTGAGACATAATATGAAAGCGGTTTGAAGAAATTAAGTCTGGCTTACAAATTAAAAATCCTGGAAGATTTCATCGGCATAGGGCGATACGGTTTGGCCAGATTTTTGATAAATTCAGAAAATTCCCAAAAATACCCTAACGTAGAAAATATGATTTTTAGATACAATGTGAAAGTAAATTTTCAAAATTCTACTCCATTTACAAATTAAAAATCATAGAGTTGATTATCAGTATCGGTCAACACGACTACAGAGATTTTCCAAAATAATCCAGAAAAATTCCAGAAAATTTTGAAAAATCTAAAATGTTGGAAAATAATATCTGAAACTGAAATTAACTCAATCTGACTAGAATAAAGATCAAATCAACTTTGTACTCCGTATCGAGGATTGATACTGTGATATGTAGCCGATTATCGGTATCGGTCGACACCGACTACAAAGGTTTTCTAAAATAATCCAGAAAAATTCCAGAAAATTCTAAAAAATCTAAAATATTGGAAAATAATATCTGAAACTGAAATCGGCTCAATGTAACTAGAAGAAAGATCAAATCAACTTTGTACTCCGTATCGAGGATTGATACTATGATACGTACATTAGGGATCAGGGGGTTACATTTCTCCCCACCTTATAAAAAAATTCGTTCTCGAAATTTCAATTCAGGTGTGAGAACAATATTTACAGTCATGCAGCCTGAATGTTACGGGCCCACGACGCTTTCGCTGCGCCACTATGATGTCGATAGTGACGGCGAGGCGGATGATTGGTGTTGTGAATCAAAGATAGAGAATTCGAATCAATAGGATGAAGAGAAAGTAAGAAGAAAACCAGAATATTCTGATTGATAACTGAAATGAGGGAATAGAAAAACATCGAGGAATGAATTTTCTATGAAATAGCATCCTTGTACTCATAGCTGAAATTCCTAATTTCAGATACAGATAAGTTCTAATCTGAATCTGAGTGTATTGTTAGTAAGAGCCAGCATTGACCTAAGGTGGTTACCCACACCAGGTGTGAATCTAGGCTCTGATAGCAATATAGTAGAAAACCATTGTCTTGTTATTAACACAAGGCTAAATTCTCTGAAACTAACACGAATTATTAAGTTTTTGCTCAAAACTATCATAGTTTTTTTTTATTCTCAAAACTACTATGAATTCTCTTATGTACTTGCTTAACTCTACCTTGCATCAACTTTTTCATCTAAAATAATGTCACGTGCTAGGCACGTGATTTTTTTACAAAATTACCTTTACATGAATAATTAACAATATATGTTTTGATTAAGAAAATTATTAAAAAATTACAAAAAAATTAAACTACAAAAAAATCATTTGGAAAAGAAAATGTTTTTTTAAACAAACTCTTATAGTCATTTTATTTGACATGATTTTTTTTTTTGCAAAAAAATAATTTAAAAAAGATAAATTATTCTGAAATTAAAGGCATTTAAAACTTTTTACTTGTGTTGATAACGTTAACGAAGTTACGTAGGTTTCAGCAAAAAAACAAAGTACGTGGTGGTTCCGAGAAAAAAAAAATTACAAATAGTTTTGAGCTAAACCCTAATTATTTATAATAGTTTTGAAGATTTAGTCTAAACATAATTTTTTTTTTTCTCTCCCTCTCTTTCCTTCTTTTTAGCCTTTTTCCCCTTTAAAAAGAAATATATAACACACCTAACTTCTGTTGAGTCACGCAGAGCACATGATTTCATGTCTTCACATGGAAGCAAATGCAATTTTATATTTTTATTTTATCTTCTGTTACCTTGATCGCAAAGGGAGGAGGAGTATTTATCTGTGTCATGTCATATTTTTGTTACTATCTTTCCTTCTCGCTTTTAATTACACTTAGGGCCCGTTTGATTAAGGGTGAAAGTGAAAAAGTAGTAATAGTTCACTTTAGAACTTGAGAATTAGTTCGTAAGTTTTTCGGTGTTTGGATATTATTAAGAAGTGTGGTGTGGAAAATATTATGCTTTTTCTAATGTTTGGATGGTAATGTGAAAGTGAAAGTGAAATAGTTGATCATAAAGTTTACCGCAAAATAATATTAAAATAAAAATTAATTAAGAAAATAAAAAATGGACTTTAATTAGAATGCAAGTGAGATTTACATGATTAAAAAATTAACTGTTTTGTGTTTATAACTTATTACAAATGAGATTTACATAATCACAAAATTAAGTGTAACACCTTGGAAGTGAGGAAATGGTTGTGCAAAAGAGAAAAGAGAAAAGGAAAGGGAGTTTTTTTATTTTCTTTTTCCGTTGTTTGGATAGATAAGGAAGTGAGAAATTATACTTCCCTATTTCCTTACTTCCGCTCACTTTCTTGCAATCAAACACACCCTTAATACTCTTAACTCAATAAACTTATAAACTTGATGCAAAGAAGATGAAATTATTAATTGCTAATGAGAAAAACGCAGAGAAATTTATGTTAAGGATAAAACAATTTGAAATATCTCAAACATTTCTTAAAAATGATAAAAGATTATACATTTCATTTTAAATACACGGGCATTTACACATGCCAAAAAACTATTTAACCAAAATAAATACAAGTTCATAATATGTAAAATGATTTTCCTAGCCATCAAATTATTTATTTGTTTAAAGACTAGTGATATGCAAATAAATGTTATAAATAATGTAAACATCCTTAATTCCAGGACAATTATTTTTACAACAAAAACATTTAAATATATAAATCAGAATCAAACAACTGCCGTTCAATTTACACTACAGAGTACAGAAACTTCCTCTCTCTTCCCTTTTTTTGGTTCATTCTCTCTTCCCCGCAGCCAATGTGAAATCACAACAACAACTAAGCCTAACCCTAATTCTCCATTTTATCCGATCTCGGATCCAATTCCCCGAGATCCGACCCGATCCCATGGCCGCCGCCGTCGCCCTCCTCATCCTCCTCCCCCTCGCGATCCGCTCCTCCGCCGCCCCCTGCGGCAAGAATGCCACCCTCGCCGGCTTCGAATCTGAACTCCTCATGGTCCAGCACCAGCTCCGGGGCGTCGTCGCCGTCGCCGACGGCTGCTCCTTCACGGTCCGCAACTTCGACATGCTGCCCGGATCTGACACTGTCGTGTGGTGGGGCGCCGGCGGCGACGACTTCGGCAACCTCACCGCGGGATTCCCCGTCTCTCCCCTCGCCCTCAACCGCACCGCCCCTTACCGGAACGAAACCCTCACCGTCTCCCTGCTGCCCAACGTCTCGTTCGACCAGATCCGGGTCCTAGGCGTTTGGGATCGATCGACCGCGTCCGATTTCGGCCACGTCGTTCTCCGACCCCTGGACTCGAAAAGCTCAGATCTTGATCTCTCCCCGGCCCCGTCGCCAAGCCCAGGCCTGAGCCCCCAGCCCAAGAAGCGGATCCATCAGGCGTCCACAATGTTGGACAATTGCCGCACCGTCTCGCCAAATTTCCGCCTCCGGTGGACTCTGAGCGCTGATTCGATCTCCATCGGGCTTGAGGGGGCAGTTGAATCGCAGAACTACATGGCGTTCGGGTGGGCCAATCCGAAATTGATGTCGATTTCTATGATTGGTGCTGATGTTACTGTTGCTGGGTTCACTGAAGAGGCTGCTCCTTTTGCTGAGGACTACTACATTACGAATTACAGCGAGTGTCTTTTGAATAAGGATGGGAAAGTCGAGGGGGTCTGTCCCGATACAATCTACGAGGGATCCGATCTGGTAGGATTGGTGAACAATACTAAATTGGTGTATGGTCACCGGAGGGACGGAGTTTCCTTTATCAGATTCGATCGCCCGCTCAGTTCAAAGGATAGCAAGTATGATGTTGCTGTGGATAAGATGGCAAACATGACCGTGATCTGGGCAGTGGGGCCAATTAGGCCGCCTGATGCACTCCGGCCGTACTACTTGCCTCAGAACCATGGTGGGCCGAAGTTTAGCTCTTTCGGGTACTTTAAATTCAATGTATCAGAGGATTTTGATGATTGTCTTGGCCCGTTGGATGCTGACAACAAAGATGATCAAGGTCTTATTATTAGCGACGGGAAGACACCTGTGGTTGTGACTACGGGGCCGGCATTGCACTATCCGAACCCTCCAAACCCGTCGAAGGTTCTTTATATTAATAAAAAGGAGGCACCTTTGCTTAGAGTTGAGAGAGGAGTTCCGGTCACTTTTTCAATCCAAGCTGGGCACAATGTGGCTTTCTATATTACGTCTGATCCAATTGGAGGGAATGCGACTTCCCGAAATGTATCGGAGGTTGTTTATGCAGGTGGGCCACACGCTCAGGGTGTTTGGCAAGCCCGATGGAGTTGGTTTGGTCACCAGACAGGAATACGCCAGATCAGGTTTACTACCATTCGGTCTTTGAGCAGAAGATGGGTTGGAAAGTTCAGGTGGTTGACGGTGGTATTTCTGATATGTATAACAACAGTGTTTATTTGGATGATCAGCAAGTTTCGCTTTTCTGGACTTTATCTCAAGATTCGAATTCAATTTCTATTGCGGCTCGGGGTGAGAAGAAGAGTGGGTATGTTGCAGTTGGGTTTGGGGGTGGAATGATTAATAGTTTTGCTTATGTGGGTTGGGTTGATGGTACTGGGAAAGGCCGGGTGAATACTTATTGGATCGATGGAAACGATGCTATGAGCGTGCACCCAACTAAAGAAAATTTAACTTATGTGAGATGTAAGTCAGAAAATGGAATAATTACATTTGAGTTCACTCGCCCTTTGAACCCTTCTTGTAACGGAAGGGTGGAGTGTAAGAATATCATTGATCCGACCACTCCTTTGAAGGTTGTCTGGGCAATGGGTGCAAAGTGGTCTGATGACAATCTGAGTGAAAGAAATATGCATTCAGTCACTAGCAGTAAGCCAGTTCGAGTTCTTTGGCTCCGAGGATCCGCAGAGGCAGAGCAGGACCTGCGGCCAGTTCTTGCAGTTCATGGGTTTATGATGTTTGTGGCTTGGGGAATCTTGCTTCCAGGCGGAATCATGGCTGCGAGGTATCTAAAGCATGTGAAAGGTGATGGTTGGTACCGAATTCATGTTTACTTGCAGTATTCTGGAATTGCAATAGTCTTGCTTGGCGTTCTCTTTGCAGCAGCTGAGCTCAGAGGGTTTTTTGTTAGTTCTGTTCATGTTAAATTTGGTATGGCTGCTATTATGTTGGCTTGTGCACAACCCGTGAATGCATATCTAAGGCCCAAAAAGCCAGCCAGTGGAGAGGTTGCTTCTTCTAAGAGAATCCTTTGGGAGTATTTTCATGTTATCACAGGTAGATGTGCTATTATAGTTGGAATTGTGGCACTTTTTACTGGAATGAAACATTTGGGACACAGATATGGTAGTGAGAATGTTGACGGGCTTACTTGGGCCTTAATATTATGGGTCTTGGTCGGTGCACTTTTGACAATGTACTTGGAATACTTGGAGATAAAGCAAAAGAGGAGAGATCGGAATTCTTTAAGAGGAAATTGGGTGTTGGGAATGATGAGGAGGATGACTCAGCTGATCTGTTGCATCCAAACAGAACGGTTGCTGAAGCGGAGTTGCAGCCAACAGGGAGGATGGAAGTGCAGCTCGAACCATTGAACCGATAGGCAGCGTTGATTAATGTTATACATCTTGATACCATCTCATGACGTGCTTCAAGGGTGAGCTATTTTGATTCATAGAGGGGAATTTGAAGCTGTGGTTGCCTTGTTGGATGAGCACACACTTCTTGTAGTGAGGACATATTCTTTTTCTCACACGTGGTGCAATATAGGAAATGATTTGCAGATTATCAGGTCTATTATTGTTAGAATATGCACCTGACACATTGTTTGTATACATATACAATTTTGGCGTACTGAGGATATCAACATGCATTTGTTATGAGTTCACTCTTTGGCTCAGCTCTTATCAGTTAGTATCACAGAGGAGCGCATTTCTATATTTTGGTGATGTTGGTTGTTTATGCATATCATCATAATTTTCTCAACTGAACAAAGGTAAAAATTGTCTATATCTTTTGTAGTATTTTTTTGGGGTCTCTTGTGTTAATTTGTGAATGCATTTTAATTTTTCAAACATATGATTTGTGTTTTTCCATAAATGGTTCATCCTTAGATTGTTTATATTATATTGCTTTTCCTTCTTAAGCATCTCATTCTTCTTCTAGGGATCTCATTTGTGAAGTCAAATAATTACACGTGTGTTTTCCTTAGTACAACTTTTGAAATCTTGTAATCTATTAATTTATGTCGCTACATGTGCAGAACTTTTTCCCTGTTTCTCTACAGAATGTTGGGTGTGTGCAGTTTACTTAAATGTCTATGTGCAAGCCATACTTGCAAATGTTTCTGAACTTCATGATCAGTCTCTATGATTGCCACTGAATTTTACACGATCTTCTGTCCTAAAGTTAAATTGTCTGTATATGGCTATCATCAGATATTATGCTGATGGCAAAATGAATCTAAATGCTTTGGGATTTTGTTTGGAAAGTATTGTTCCGCACTATTACCCAGTTGAGCTAGTCAAAGAATCCTGTCAATCTTTCATGGAGCTTTGTGCTTTGTAGCCAACATAGCTTCATTATGATTTACGTGAAAAGACTTAGGTGAGGAAGAAGATGATAAGTATGGTTCTGCATAGAAGTTTGTTTGCCAAAAATAGTTGAGTGGAACAATTTCCCTGTGAAAAGAAATATGTTAGATCTCCTTATAAAGCTAAGGAGCATCAGAGTTTCTTTACCCTTCTTGCCAAGATATGGTGTTGTATGAGTGGTTTGTCTATCAATGGTCATTTCAACACATGTAACTATGCTGCAATCTCCTATATATGCTGCGTATCTGTCATATGGTAGCATTAAGAGTTTTGCAGTACTAGGACTTGATAAGCATGTACACAGACGTACGACACTGGTACGACATGGATCCGGACATGCACAACAATACATGACATGACAATTCCTAAAAAAGTAGACACAAGGACTTGACAACATGATATTAAAATATATAAATAACAATAAGAGAATGCTTATTCCATACATACATAGACATGGTCATGTTATCAAAAGTCTAGACTCATTTCTAATAATATAATAACATAAAATTATATAATAATAATATACAATAGTTAGAACTTTTCTTACATTTTTATGACTTTGGGGAAAAAGAAGTCATCCCTGTCTCTTCAACTTTCTATGGAGCATCTCAATGTATCTCACTTGTTATATCGAAAGATAGATAGGTTATAATGGAACAATAACATTTTTCCTTTGTTATATTAACATAGGTTATAACATAATGCATGACCGGTTCTCACATTTAAGGGGCTCTGTGTGAAAAGTGAACACATGACCTTTCTCTATTTACTTATAAAAAATATCAATAAATACCAAGTTGAATCCTTAAAAAAAAATTCATATGTCTGAGTGTGGATTGTACTCAACAATACGTTCTCAAGTGGTTGAGTGCAAACATGCAGAGGGAACATGATGATAACTTCTTTTTCCCCTTCATTTTGAAAATTTAGAATTTATTATTTAATTTTTCAAACCAAGAATCTTTTAAGAAATTAAGAAATTCTCAATCCAAGAATTCTTTTTAGTATTTAACAATGATATTGATTTTTTTCTCTTGAGAAACAAATTTTTTTTCCCCACAACACAATGATCGAAATCCACAATTTTCACATTTTAGACTACTGGGAACAAGATAAAGTAAAATAATATGAATTTGTGCAAAAATCAACAGAAAAATGGAGAACAAGATTATATTTGGATGATCCACAATGATCGAAATCCATAAACTGCGCATGTTACACTATTTAGGCGCCCACCAGTTCAGGGAATCAGGGAAGAATTCTTTCAGTTTACAAATTCACCAAGAAAATAAGAACAATTACTAAATTCCACAAAATGCCGACCAAAGGAACACTGAGTCAGCTTCAATTCCAAAGAAATTTACCTAAAAATACAACACCACTGTAACCCCAAGCAGGATCCAAACTAACTTTCAAATTCCAAGTCAGATCTAACCACCTCCGACTCAGAATGCATCAAAACACTTAAAAATAATAAAAACATTACAAAAAAGGAAGTGAAGAAATTGGAAACCAAACCAACCTCAGGGCTCGAGAGATCCACCATTGGTGACTCCTCGTCTTCAACTGAGAGAGCTGTGAGAGAGAGAGTGAAGAAGATGAAATTGTAGCTAGCTCTTGGTGGTGTTGCGTAGAATCAGGGTTTTGGCAAGAAGTAACACTTGTTGTCTTTCTTTGTTTCCTTTTCTCTCTCCCCCCCTTTTCTCTTCTCTCTAGTTTCTCTCTCTCTCTCACTCACACTCTCTCTTGTCAGATCCTTTGGTTAAAGTTTTTTTTTCCCTTCCAGGAGCCTCGGGTTTCAGTTTAGTTTTAAGTTTGAGGAGTCACAGAGTGGACTGCGGGGCCTCCTAAACTTGGGGGCCATGTGCGCTCGCAAAGCTTGCACCAGTTCAAAATCGGGCCTGACGTAACGCATAATGTAGGTTACTTGATTTAATATTTATTTAATAAAAATAAATATATATACTATATTTAAAAAAATTTATAAATAGGAAAATAATTTAAAAAATCTAAGAAAAATATCAAAACAATATATAACACACTTAGCAAGTCTCACGATAATTTTTAGCGAGCATCAAGGAACTGAGGTGCTCCGATGTCGTGCGGTCACTCGTCAATTGAAGAGTGATCGACGACGAGTTCCTCATCAATTGAAGGTTGTATGGTTGTTCGATTTTTTAGAGCATTACGACGACTAGTTCCTCATCAATTGAAGAGAGATTGAAGAGAGGAACAGGGGTGCTTTGATGCTCGCTGATGAGAGAGAGATACAATTGAAGATGAACTGCAAAGAGAGGAAAAATCGCATCGTTGTCGTTGTCGCCTACAGAGATAGAGGAGGAACTGGGGTGCTTCGATGCTTCGCTAGCCGTCGCCAATTTAGGGTTTTATATCAGTATGATTTGGAGAGAGAAATCGCTTTGCTGTTTTATATTTAACAACCTGTGTAATAGCGTGAGTTATGAATTTACGTTATTTTCGTAACGTAACGTTCGTAACGTTCCAAAAAATGCTCGTTACTGGGAACTACGTTTTCTGCGAGTGTTATATAACGGCTGGGTGTCGTTACGTTATATAACGGGTTATAACGAGTTACATAACGGGTTTTTTAATACATTGATCAAAACATACCTAAATTGAATATAGTTTAATACAAAATTAATATTTAGTCTTTGATATATGAAGATAAACAAATAAATGTCTTAAGCATGTTATGTGAATGAAAAGTTTGAGATATAGGGCATATGTCCAAAGAGTTGTCCAAGTGTCTCAAATTAAGATATATAGTATATAGTAGAGGATACATTGAAAAGTGCCCCACATAGCCAAGTGGTGTCCATGAAGTGTTGGTGTCTAAACAGTGTGTTTGCTAGATACGGCATACGGGTATGACTTTACGATAGAGGTGTCTGTGCCACATTGGAATAACCAATTGGATTTTATGATATCAATTATTGAGTCTGGTTATCTCTAGTGATTATAGTCGTATCTCTCCTTTTTTGTTATTTTATCATTCAAGGAATCAGGAACTAATGAAATAAATAACTTATGTGGCTCTATGATTTCAGTCAAATCCTTTTCTGTTCCTGGCATAAAGGATTTTTCTCCTGAGTCATTGGCAGTTTATGGAAATTCACAAGTTTTTTTTAGCAATGTTAGTGATGTGGATTCACTTTTTGGAGACTTTACACTCTCCATAAACACTTCTGACTTGTCAGTTCTGATATAAATTGTGTACCTGCTGTGTCTTATTGGTTGAATTGCTATCGACTTGAAATTTTATTGGATTGGAGGATAGGATCTTATTCTGGCATACACCTTTAGCAAATTGTATGTTTGATGCCAACTAATATTCCACATATAATAGCTTGAACGTAGAGGCATTGCTATTCTGAGAAGAGAAGAAAAGGTAGATGTAACAGTTACAGTGGTAATAGGTAAAATATCTCACAGAGAAAATTCGAGATGATCCTGAATTTGGATCATGATGATGATTGGTAAGGGAGCATGAGTGAGTGTCCAGACTCCAGAGTATATCTTTCTATTAAATGTACCAATTTGGGATAGGTCTCGCTTCTTCAGGATTGCTGACTGGTTTTATCATCTAAAGAATAAAAGAAGGCCTAGGATGTTAAATGCATGGTTTTGAATTACATTTCTAGACCACTTGAGACAGTACTTCTAATATAACGTCCAAAGGGGTGCTAATTTGGAAGTTTGGGATTTTGATGTCTATCAACATTTGACATGTCATCTTATCTCATACTTAAAGAAGAAGCTATTAAAATTTTGAAACTTACACAACTGACCCAGGATGGATGGCTTAACGAGCTTATGTCATGTTCTTTTCCCTTTTAGATAGAAAATATACTTGCACAAAATAATAGCGGGAAGTGCCAATTTAGGAAGCACAATATTATTTGACTTTTTAATTCAAAAAGAATATTAGCTTGGATCTGTGAATATTATTACCGTGTTTCATGTATTTGCATAAGTGAACAATACCTGTATGTTATAAAAAATGCTCTCACCTTTTCTGTTCCATCCAACCAAAAACTGGAACCTTCTTCTATCTTTCCATATTTTTCTTCCTTTTCTATCCACAAACACCTAAAAAACTGCTATAAAGATTGTTGTTGTTGCAGCTGCTGCAGCAATGGTTTCCATCCGATATATGCATCTCTCTCTCTCTCTCTCTCTTCTCTCTCTCTCTCTCTCTCTCTCTCTCTCTCTCTCTCTCTCTGCGCAATTCCAATCCTACTACTGGTCTCTATTTTTGATAAATGTTAGTAGTAGTAGTCTACCTTGCAATTTCAACACGCCCACTTCAGCTTCTGTAAACCTTAATGTAGTTTATCTTGCAATGAGACCTCTTGCATTTACCTCTCTTCACCCATATTGGGGCTGTTCATTCTGACAATACGAATAACTCTCTCTCTTTTTTTTCCCCTCCCCCTTTTTCCCATAAAAATCTATCTTGCAATTTCAACATGTCCCATTTAGTCTTCTGGTAAACCTTAACATTTTTTTTTTTTTGGACACTGGGCCTCTTGTATTTTAACCTCTCTTATCATGGACGTTCATCTTTATTTTGGAACTGATCTAGTGACTCCGCTAATGGCCGTTGCATGCCCATTAAAAACTTGGTAATCTCTTTGTTAATTCTCACATCCCCGAGTACAGTCAATTCATGACAAATCTTTTATCTATTTGTAAATTTGCCAAAGACAACCATTTCTTTTTGTGTTGAGTGTCATCATGATACTTGTCATGGTTATGGGTTCGAGAAAGACTCAAAAATTCATTGCCACTGCCTTAACTATGTTTCTCTACCCCTTTATATTATCACAACTTGCTAGTACTCCTTTCAATACTCTTTTGTCTCTTTGCACTTCTCTATACATTTGGTTTTCTTGCTTAGATCAACCTGGTTCTTCAGTCCTTTAAACTTTTTGCTCAATTTCTTTTACGAACTTTCTGAAAAGAGCATTTTTTGCTCTTTGTTACGTATCCCGAAAAACTTTCGATTGCCCTTTTTTTTGCTGGCAGTAATCTCTCTTCTACTTGCTTATATAATCAATATTGATGTCTCGACTTGCCCAGTCCCCTCTCTGTACTACCTGTCAATATTGAATTTCTCTTATTTGTTTTCTACAAATTTGTTTGGATTTATCCTTCACTGTATAATCGCGAGACCTTCCCCATATTGAACTCTTTACAACTCAGATGAAAGCCTCTATCCAACACCATCAGAACTTTCCGATCTGATAGTAGTGGCAAATTGAAGTAGCACCATTTGTGTGCAGCAACCTCCTTTCTAATAACGGAGAACAAGATTGGCAATTCCATGGAGTCTTCCATCAATTAAGATGTCATTAATTGATTATGAATATAGAGCTGGAGGCTTATATCAGTATTTGTAGTGAGTGAAAGGAGAGGCTCAATTTTTTCCTTTGTGGTTCGGTTGAAAAGTTTCTTTTAGAAAGAAGACCCAACACTTTTTTAGCTGTTGGGTTCCTTCATGATTCCTGCAGATGCATTACAAGTTGTGTTTACTTTTCCAAGCGCATTAGATGCACCATAAGGTAAATGCATATGGGTGAATCTAGAAGCATGGTAAATTGTTAAAACCTTCTTAGGTCTTCTTTTAAAGTTTAAAGTGAACTGTCTAATTAAGCCGTTTTTGTATTTGTGTTTCTTATTGTTAACATTAATGTTGCGTTGTGATTTTTGTTTATTCTTTATTATTCTTCTTCTTGTTTGTCCTTGATGTTATTTTTTCAGGGTGAGGGGAAGGTTTGGGTTTAGTGGGCCTGCAAAATAACCTGGAATACCATGGGAACTATGACCCTCCTTAGAATTTGATATGAAAGTATTTACTATTTTTCCTCTAGAACAATGAAGGTTCTCTTGAGCAATGGCAAAAAAACCATGGTGTGTATCAGTGATTCCACATATGCACTTGTTGGGATTTGTGTCTTCAGCCGGGTTTTGTGCCCAATATGCATTTTGTGCTGGGTTCACTTAGTGGTGTGTGCTACTACTAAGTTATGGGTGGTGTTAGTCTTTTGTAACGCTATGTATAATTTGTCATAGATTAGATAAGAGATGACTTTAGAAAAGCATGTGAAACAATGAGAGGACGAGATGAGAGAGAAATTGGTTTCTCATGTATTTTTTGTAATGGTTCTTTTCTCATAGTGGATTTCACATCGATGATGCCCCATGGATGTAGGCCGAGGCCAAACTATGTTAAATATGGTGTTTTTCTTCTTGATTGTGTGATTTTCTATCTTGTGCGCTCGAGATTATCGATCTCACGACATGTTGATCATCGGTGGGATCTCAATCCCTAACAAGTGGTATCAAAGCTACGATAGTGAATCCGTGTTCGAATGCTTAAGATGGAGGAGATGTCGAGTCGATGGTAATCAGCGGAGGCAACAAGACGAAGAAGAAAAAGAAAAAGTTCAGATATGTTGCAAGGGATAGGTTGATGACCGTTAGAGTACATCGATTAAGGTGGAGCTGTTGAAGGCCTCAATGATAAGCAGATCTTATAGCGAGGAACGCATCATGCTAGGAGTCACCTCTCACAATGGCAAGTTGGAGGCTTGCTGACGAAAGCAACGACAAGGTTGTGAATACGCGCACAAGACGACAGAGGCCGCACAGGTGGCAGATGATGGTAAGATCTGGTCGGCAACAATCTCAGTTGGGGTTTGGTTAAAACCCTAGAGAGGCAGCAACCGCCCTTGGGTTTGGTTGCTGGGTCGCATAGAGAAGAGAAAGGTGCATGGTGATTTGGTGTTGGGACATTAACTCCAAACACCTATGTGGTGTGGTGACGTGGTTCATGTGATGGAGGAGCCTCACGTGGCAAAGGGTGCAAAAACATTCTGGTGTGATTTGCTGTGATGAGAACAACAAACATCTAAGCGAACAAACTGAAAAACGGGGACGAATTGTGATGGCGATCAATGGTTGAGATTTATCGTAGCGTGAATGAAACAATTAGTGTCCAATTCAGGCGATCCAAGAGTCGAGCCCCATGTTTTTCAGCGTTCCGGAAACAATGATGAATACGAATTGAGGAGATTTCACTGTTTGGAGCAGGTTTTGTATAGATCGATGAGGAATCGACGCAGATCACGGAGACCGGGTAAATGTAAAGTTGTGACGGACTAGTCGTGTTACAGTGAGATTATCATAAGCATTGGTGGATCTGGCATTAGTTGAAAAGGGCGATGAATCTGGCGAACATTAATACAGTGGAAGATCTACAGCAGATGATAGATGCAAGGAAGACCATGGCGATGTGTTGGCGAGAAGTCCGATAAGACCATAACAGTTTTGTGAAGACGGTTAATCTCAAGGAGTAGACATTGATGGATAGGTGGATCATAGCCAGTGCTCGATGGAAGACTCTGGCGGTGACATTGTTTATGTACGGTTGGTAAGACCATGGTAGAATTTGATGGTTGATGGTTAGCCTCAAGACTGGCGGTAGGCCTAGTAGCTGGGAAAGCGTAATAAGCCGGTATTGACTGGTGGCGGTTGTAACACAGAGAATTCTGCCGAAGTTTGAAAGATGCATGAATACAAGCGTAAAGTAGCATGTCTAGTGCATGCATGATTTGTAGCTTCATAACTTGGAAGGGGTCTTACTTCAAGATATGACTCGTTTGTGAAGCAGACGATGAAAACAACGAAATATCTCCAAGTTGTGTGGCTCACTGGATTCGAGCCAAGGTGGAGATTGTTGGGTTTTGTGTCTCGTATCTGGATGCTAGCATCCATATGGGCTATGTCCAGTAGACCTTTTGGGTTGGGATCATTTAGTGGTGTGGGCTACCACTAAGTTATGAGTAGTGCTAGGGTTTCTTCTTTGTGGCACTATATATAATCTCTCATAGATTAGATGAGAGGTGACTTTAAAAAAGGATGTGAATCAATGAGAGGGAGAGGGAGGTGAGAGAGAAACTTGGTTCTCTTGCACTCTTGTAATTATTTCTTTCTCATAGTGGATTTCACACTGATGATGCCCCGTGGATGTAGACTGAGACTAAATCATGTTAAATCGGGTGTTTTTCTTCTTGATTGTGTGATTCTATATCTTGTGTGCTCGACATTGTCGATCTTATGGCGTGTTGAGATCGTCGGTGTGGATCTCAATCCCTAACAACACTCCTCTTTTTCAATTGTTTGTTTAAATGCATTTCTATAACTACTACCTTGCTAAATTTTACTGTGTTATTACCTCAATAAGTTTCATATTTGTTTCATATTTCCATTAGCATTTTGCCCATGATATTTATTATTATTATTTTTTTTTTTTTTGTAATTCTAATTATTTTACCAAAGGTGGTAAACTAGACTTGAACTCAAGTCACCCCACAACCCACCCCAACTCTTTAACACCTTAGTCAGATCTCAGAAGCATATTTACTATTATTATTATTATTATATTATTTCCAGCCTTCGGCAACATCTATTATATTCCTGGAGTGTCTGATATTTTCTCATCTGCTCTGCTGTTCAACATAATTACCTTGGAAGGTTTGGCTGCTTGCTTGTACCTGAGGTTAGTGATATGTCTACAAGCTATAGCTTTCATGACCCTATCTTTTAGCTTTTAGTTGAACGGAGAAATGCTAGATGTCTTAGGAGCTTTTGTAGCACGGTCTGAATGCACTCTCTCTACTTCAAATCTTCATGCTCTTTTTGTTATATGTTAGTATTTGCTTTCATTGTTATGTTAATGCCTGCTATATTAAGTTAATTAATGTGATGTATTCTGTTTCTACTGTGAATCTCTTTTGTTGCCCCAAGAAACACTAGTGCATACGATTTATGCTGCATAGGATGTGCTTAGGACTTCTGGTGGCTTAGAGTTGCTGTTCATTGTTATGAAGTCATCATATTCATTCTAAAATTACAAGAACACTGTAAAAATATATGGCAAGGCCTAGCTAATGGGATTGTCATTAGCACCCAAATTACAGTCTTACGTACCTGATAAAATCATCCAACTCTTTGGTCTGCATCATACGTCCCAAGAGAAGTCACTTGAACACTTTACCTATTATTATAGGCATAAAATATACATCAAATTCTAGTGTGTATTAGCAAAATGCTGTTTTGCTTCTGTCTACTGAATTATAAAACTGGAAGATGCCATGTCTGGCATTGTAGGAAGGTTTCTTAACTGCATTTTTCTGCATTTGGTTTCTTACCTGCACCTTTCGGTCAGTTAATGAACTTGAACTTTAAAACACAAACGGAGGTGTGTTTTGCTTTTATTTTTGAGCTATCTAAATTGCAGTTTTAGGAGAGAAAAAACATGGAATTACCTGCACTTTTGAAAAATAACTTGAGTAGATTTTTTTTTTTTTAATTGCCAAAAACTATAAAGACAAGCTACAGCTTGTAAAACCATTAGTACAAGTTAAAAGTAACTGTAGCTTAGAGGACTGCCAGTTCAAACAGAGCCCAAAAAGAAAAAGTCTGAAACAAATTTGTGATAAAATCCATTTAGTGGCTAAGCCAAGAGGTCACCTTTTTTGGGTCCTTTTTAGTGTAATTGCAAAATGAGTTAAAATGTTACAGGAATGTGTTGGACAAGGGCTTTATCAAATAGAAGTTTGTGTTGGCATGTAATATATAGGTTTAAGTTGGCATATAGTGGATCCTTTTCTTTTTCAACAGAGAGACGTATGGGTGGGAATGAACCTTTGGCATTTTTAGCTTCGACATATGGAAGGAAGCACAAACTAAGGCTAAATTTGAAAAAAGATGGCAAGAAGAGATAGGAGCTAATTGAAGTTTGGTTCTGAACAGAAGGAATTTATATTTTGACTGATCTTAATGTTTTGGTGTGAAAGTAATGTTGTATGTTGGAACTTGAAATGCATATATTAGTTAATAGGGGAAAAGTCATTACAAGCAATGAAGGATCTCAAATGTTCAAGAATTACCATATATAGATTCATCAAGCTTGTTGTATGTCTCAATCTTAAATATCCAAATGGTTTAGTCTTCACTTAGGAATTGCTATTAGATTTGTCAAGCTTTATATATGTGTCAAATATCCAAAAACTTAGTCCTTTTATATGAAATCAAGTAATTCAGAGGCCAGTAATATATCTGGCTCATATTTATCGGCTGAAAAGCAAAAACATTGAAGTGAGAAAGAAAAGATTGATTGCTACATACATTTTCCTATGAGCCTTGTGAATATCAGTGGAGTGTATTAGACTATTAGTTTATCATGCGGGTTTCTTCTTTTCTTGTTCTGTGGGGAAATGTTTGACCATTTGAAACCATGGTCTGCATGGGTAAACTGAACAAGTGGGAAGACTTTGTTTTATCATTGTTCTATGTAGCATGAACACTTATTTTGTGAAGCAATACCTATGTACTCTAAGATGTTGATGCACATGTCGGACATCGACATTCCTTGGACAGTTCCCAGACCCATGTTGGCAACTTGTGAAATGTGTCTTCAGTTATATGCTCTATCTTTTAATTTAGAACACTTGTGGGACACTTCTTGGACACAAATCCTACATGTCTTGCACACTTCTTTCTTGACATTACATAGTTGAGATGTTTATTTACTTTCAGTTATATAGTGAATGACTATATTTTTGTGGAAAATAGCCATCAAAATCTTGACTTGTATAAAACTATGATTAAGTTTAGGTATGCTTCAATATAAGAAATGACATATATTGAGTTATTCCACAGAAAGTTGAGCAATGGGCTATTCCTTTTGTAAGGTTATAAAAAAAAATCACAGGTTGTAATTGTCTTGTGTTATTGGAAATATATGTAACTTTGGATGCATGGACATTTATCTATATGCAGTCTCTTTTTATTATTTTATTTATTTTAGTGCAATGTTGTTATGTTTCTTTATCCTACCTTTTAAAGAGTTCTCATGTCATGTGACTGTGTCTAAATCCCGTATCCATGTCCATGCTTCTTAGTCAAAGTTTAGAAACAAGTTATGTCTGTTCACTGAGATTCATAATTTTGGCTTTGAGTGATTCAAAAAATTGTTGGTCTCTCCAATAACCGGTCAATCTTACAGATCTGTTGTACAAACTTAATCTATTTATCTCGTGTGTTTCTTCTCGCTGTCAATCATTTGCTGAGGAATTGTTTGTCAGTAATTTTTCTGAAGTATTTCCTTTTTCTCCTGAACTATGTAGAACCTTGGAATCATGTTTGCTTTGAATGAATGTTGAGCAAGTTTATAATATTAGGCAATTGTTTTTAAAGCATTCCTTGTGTTTTTGTTTACCACTTGAAGACTAGTGGGCAGCTGAAGACTTGAGAGATCCTTGCAAAGAGCAGTGCTATAAATATTCTTTTCCCCTTGAACCCAAGAAACTTGATTTTGAGGAATAATGAGGAAGTTACAACTATGTTTGTTTTTATACTACAGTGGTTTCCTACAGAAAAAAGTAGTGTTTAGCCCAGGTTGCTGTTATGTTGTTTAATTACCACTTCCATTTCAAAACTGCAGGACTGAGTTCAAGGTCCCTTTAGGTATCTTTTGAATTTTTACCTCTTCTGACATTGATTTATCTGTGTGATTGCAGAGCTAAGCAGGAACTGTGGGCTCGGATACTTCTATGCAGCCAGGAAGCTTTCAAGCCAAATCTTATCACCGATTCTGTTATTCTTTTCGCCCTACTCATAAACCTTAAAATTTCACTGAAGTGTTTTTCTTTCCTATACTTTCTCACCGGTGTAAGGAATATGAGTTTTGAAACAAGAATTTTGTTCTGAACTAGTGAGTAAATAACAAATATGAGTTTTTTGATTCAGCTTTCCTTCTAAAAATGGTGCATTCTTGAGAGGTTCTGAATTTGGATGAGTTTCTCATAAATGTTGTTGTTCACAGGCTGGTGCTACCAAAATGCTGGGTGCGACCAGAATTCCGAGTCTTTGATCAGGACAGCAACCAGATCAGAGTAATTAAATTCGATCTTCATATTAAATTTGATTGCTTTCATGATTTCAGTTTCTGCAACTGGCAGATTTCCTCGTGAGGAAGATCGTGATGGGGCAGTCACTTTTTTGGCATATTACATGTATGCATCATCTTTATAAGATGGAGAATTGAATTCCTATTTGATAACTGGTGTTGTGGATGAACCGAGGATGATCTCCCAAGAGTCAGCTGGAAAACTCCAATCTGATGTCTAAAATTAAGGGAGTCCTGCAGAAGAATCCTCATCGAATGAATGAATATCGTTGTCGTGTGATCTTCATCTAACGAAAATTTGGCTTTGTTTGGCGTCTACAGTCAGGGTGTAAGAATTCTGAGGTGTCAGGCATTTTGTTTAGTAAGTGTTGTGGAGTTACATTTTATATGCTCTTGTAACACCTGATAACACCAGTCATGAGCTGGAGTAGGATTTGCTTAAATACTTACAGAAATGCTAATGCTACTCTAGCCTATTATTGGGTTTTTCGGTGGAGTTAGCGGGTGTTAGGCACCTAAATCTAAATCTCAGCAGGCAACCCTAGTGTTGAACAAAGTCCAGTTTGGATCCAACTCTGATCAATGTTGATAGGACTCACAGCCTGTAGACCTTGATTCTGAGTACTGAAGAGGGAATATAAAAAGGAATTTCTCTTGTGTCCTGTGTTTCTCCGGCTCTTTATCTTGACAAAGAGCGAGGGTAGAATCTTAAATTTAGTTGTGAACGGTTTGTGAGGCCTGCCTCGATGGTAAAATGGTGATAGTGAAAGTTATGGAGGGTCACATGGCAGACAAGCCTAATTTAACAGTCGATATAGTAACACTTTCGAGTCTCTCTCTGTCTCCTCTGTTTCTCCATCTCTTTAGTTTGACAAAAGTGACGGTAGAATCTTAAATTTTTACTTGTTAATAGTTGGTAAGACTTGCCTCAATGGTGAAAATTGGTAATACTGAAAATTATGGAGAGTCAGACCGGTAGACAAACCTAATTTTAATAGTCGGCGTAGTAACAATTCCGAGTCACGTTACAGCTACGTTTCAAAAACTATAGAAATAAAAAAAAGAAAAAAAAAGAAAAAGAAAAACTCCCAGCTATGTGATTGTGGCCTCACACGGCTCAATTATGTTAGTAACAAAATATCTAAATGTAAAAGTCAGACATGCAATTATCTGCAAGTGATGATCCCATTGCTTTTCCTCAACAAACAAGATCGGATGCTGAAACGACAATTCCTTTATCTCACAGTGATCTAATAATTCCTTAATCAAACAAATCTCAAATATCCACACACACACACACACAGAGATTAGTTTCTATAAGAATCAACCCATCAATCATCTTTTAGTATTGCTTGTTTGCTTAATGCTTGGGTCACAAGGTTATTAACTAATATTATTGTAAAAATAAAGAGGGTTGAAATTGTGTTATTTTGTCTTAATAATAAGACAATTGCCGTCTCAAGTGTCATCAATTAGTAAATAAATAAATTTGCAAACTTTGCAATAGAGACAGAACACGCAGGCACACGCAAGTTGCATGAGTTTCGAAAGCCTAAATTTCTGGGCGAAGAAATAGAGAGCTCTTTTGTGTGCTTCTCTGATATCGGTTTCTCAAACACGTGTTATACACGTGGAAAGTTTTTTTTTCCCCTCAAAAAATAAAGTCTGTTAACGGAGTTTCTATTATTATAATAGTAGAGTTCTATCGCCATTGGCGGAGCGGGGGTCAAGAGGGTCACGTGACCCCCATTCTCCACCCTAGGTCCAATCTTAATTTGTGTTCCTCATATATTAAAAAAAAAAATCTTAATAAATGTAGTAATTTAGTACATTATGAGTTATAGTATGGTTGGTAGTTGTTAGCAATCTTTTATTAATTCAAAAAGAACAAAAAAAGTAGAAATATTTTTGTTAATTCTCAACCATAATTTAATTACTTTTTTTCCTTACCTTTCTCTACTTGTCTAATAACTTTCTATTAATTCTCATACACAAATTTTTATTATTTCAAAAACAAAAATAAGTAAAAAACAATATATTATTTAGAAAACAACTATTTAAAATAAAGATGGATTATTTAGAATAATAAAATAATTATAATAGTACAAATATAGATTACTCCCTATTTGAAAAGTAATGGAGATTAATTTTTGAAGATTATTAGAATATATTCAATAATTTAAAAGTTTTAACATATTATTAATTTAAAACTAGGGTTATGAATTTTAATTTAAAAATTTTAAGTTATAACTAACATTTCCTTCTAGTCAGATTTAATAAATTTGATAATAACATATATTATATTTGAGAATCATATTTTAAGATTTTCAATTTAAAGTTTAAAGATTTAATATTTTTAGATTATATCAAATATAATAAAAATCTACTTTTAATATGTTACACTCACATTGAAAAAAAAATCTTGCATTCGCCACTATCTATTTATTTTCCTGAGATGCTTGGCGGAGCATCTTGATTGGTGCACGAAATTGTCTCCTCCTCCGGTAAAAAATCCTGATGAGGCGACTTTCTGCCACCAGTGAAAAATACCTAGTTAAAAGTATAATTTTTGTTTTTTTTTAAGGAAAGATGATGAATCTTTCATTTATAATAAAATTATTAAAATCACAAAAAAAAAAAAAATGCTTTTCTGTCCTTTTTCTCCCAACTCCGAGAAAACATTCTCCCCTTCTTCCAAGTTTGTTCAGCGAAACAAATAAATTACGGAACTACCCTCTCCTTGCTCCAATTTCTCGCGAGTCACACAAAAAATCCTGCATACCCGACAAAATCTCGACACGCGACAAATCTCGACACTATGCTGAGGTCAACAAAAAAAAAACTCCCCTAAAATGGAAACCGCCACCTGCCGTCTCCTGCCGTCCCCCCAAACAAACCCTTTCGGGCTATATTTCTCCTTAGCCGTTCTAACGGCGAGCTAACGCCGTCATATCTGGTCAATCGCAGTCAAAAAGCAGAGACCAGGGCAAAAGGTTCTTTCCCCTCTTCGCTCCTCTCTATCTCTCTCTCTCTCTCTCAATCCGATCAGAAACCCGATAACCTGCGACCAATGTCGGAGAAGGACCCGAGCTCGGCCCCGGCGCCGATAAAGGAGGAGAAGGAGGAGGAGCGGGCTGCTGCCGCTTCCGCTCCCGATTCCGCTCCTCCGCCGGTGAGCTCACAGCCTGAAACCGTAGCGGCGCCGAATTCCGCTTCTTCTTATGCGGTGGCAGCGGGGGCGGGCAACAGGACGTTCTCGCAGCTTCTGGCGGGGGCGATGGCGTCGCCGGCGGGAAGCCCTCCGGAGCCCCGATACTGGCGGTGCCGGTGGACGCGATGCACCTGCCGGTGGTGGCGGTGCCCTGCTTCCTTGCGCCGGCGAGCCTCTTGGAGACGCCGAGGTTTGCGGTTAGTGAGAGAGCCCTAATTTTTTGTTGGATTCCTATTGGCTTTTGTGGATAATTGTCTGGAATTAACTGTTTAATGGTTTCCTTAGTTACGTTTCTCTCCGTGAGTTGATTCCTATTTGTTGATTGCTTAGAGAGTTAGTTATAGAGCTGTATTGAATTTGTTCTTGGTAAAAAACCGTTTTTATGTTTTCCTTTTTGTGCTGTGTGTTGTTTTCCTTGTTTTCTCATTTCTCATCTTAATTTGCTGTTATGAATTATATTTCTGCTCATATTAGAGAGGAAAATTACTTGGAAACTTTTAGTATATGTGTTTTCTTTTTTGCAGAAAAGCTACCTTTTTCGGGAAAAATTACTTCTTTGTTTGCTTGGTTGTTTGTTGCTTTCTTCTAAACGGTTTGCTTATCATATGATTAATTATTGACACTAATATGAGTTTATGCTCCTTATTTAATTTTGATGCATTCATGTTTAGTCATTGGCTTTCTGTTGCATTGAGGAATTACCTGGGACAATTGAACTGGAAAAGGAGCTCTCTGAAATATATGACTGTTATCTTCTTTTCTTTTAGCCAGGTGTTTTTTTGCAGCTTGCTTGGTCCATGCCCCTTGCCTTCTCTCTGGTATGCCTTATGGATGTGATAATTGTTGAAGCCTAGTTTTTAGTTATTCTTACTGTGATATTTCTTAGGATTAGTGTTGGAAGTTCAGAATAGAGGAGGGACAGACCAAGGATAATTTTAGTCGAGGTCATGATTAAAGATTTTATACTCATCGAGAAAATGGATATTGCCTTCATAGACATTAATGACACAATGAATTAGCTCATGATTGTTGGAAGCGTTTTATTAACTCTATTTATGGATCCTGCATGTACAACTATGCAATTTCTAAAACAATTATGGTCAATGGTGACTACCTACAAACCACCCCCTGTCGATGTGAAACGTGTATGCGTGTGAATCAGAAATCAGTGATAGAACAAAAATTTACTACGTTCCGCCAACAAAATGATATTGGATCGAAAAAATTGTTAAAACTAATAATGCAACATATAGATTTAACAAACGTGCAATGTAGTTATATCGTTCTTAATCTAAAATAAAATGATGCAGCTACTCAGTTACGATGGCACAAGCTTGTAAATGCAATATATATGAATAACAAACATAGGTAACAGAATTCTCACAACCTTGTTATATGGTGGCAGCAGAGTAAATCGATAAAATAATAGAGGCGACATCAACTCACAAATAAATGAATCATGTTAAAGAAACTTACCTCTTGAGGATCATAGAGACCTCGACGATCTGGAGTAGATGTCGGTGTGTGGCTCTTGTCGCTACGATCGTAACGATACCAAGATCGCCTAAAGCGGAGCCGGGATGCGAGAGTTGCAACCCAAAAACGAAATCTGATCTTTAACGTGTCTATTCTGTACTGTAAATTTGTTACTGTAGCAACAGGTATGGGTCCTAGTTGCGGGTTTTTTGGACTTGAGCCCAATTCACTTCTATCTTCCTCTTGGCTTGTTTGCAGGTCTTGGGTTGGGTTTGGATCCAAACCCAATTGGCTTTCAAATGAACCCAATCTCTTCTTCTCTTCTTTGCTTGCAGGTGGCAGAACGAAAGGGGAAAGAGGGGGATCGGGCAACAACAGTGCGGAGGAAGGGGAGGGAGGCAGAGATGTGCCATGACGGGGAGGAGGCGCAGGTAAATGGCGGCGCAAGGAATGGGAAGAGGGCGGTGATGATTGAGGTGTTGACGTCGATTGCCCAACGACAAGGGCGTGGGGTGTTTGTTGGGCAGGCGGAGTGGCGGGTGATCTCAGGTGCTTGTGCTTGGATTTCGCCGATGACAGAGAGAGGAGGGGAGGGTTCTCTGGACTCAGGTGAGAATGAGATGAAGGAGATGGGTTGTGGGTTATTTTGGGTGGCAGCTGGGAAGAGAGAGAAGGAGAAAGTAGATTAGAGAGTAGGGTTTAGCGAGAGATTAGGAGTCTAATCCTAAAACAATTTTTTTCTTGAGATAAACAAATCTCTCATAATAAATTTCAAAATTCTTCATTATCCAATTAACTACTACAAGGCTCTATTTATAGAGTTCAACAAAAAACCAACATTCGGATGTAACCGACATGATACTAAAATAAAGAAAATATAATTGCTAATAGAAATCAAAAAATAAAAGAAAAATACATGAAATTTCTTGAGTTGCCCGAATCAGACTTGAGTTGCGCGACTTCTTCTTCTTCGGTTCACGCACCATAGCTGGATGCCTGCATCATTCCCCGGGGTAGGAGAGGAGTCGACCCCATCGAGTCAGTTGGAATAGTGCTCCCCTGAATCAGTCCACTACAAATCACCTCGATTTAGCTGTGATTCAATAGTTTTTCTTTACAACGGTCCAAATACCTGTGAATTCCACCACCTTTGGTAGTGATAGTCTCATCCTCTAAAATTTTATCAATCTTCTTTACTCTAATGAGATGAGTATTTAGGAGTGGGATAAGTGAGGTTTTCTCAGAGAATGGCTTAAGGGAAGGCTTAACAACCAATGGGCTACAATCAAAAATCCTTATAATCCACTAGATCATTAACAATGAAAATACAACTAATGTCATAATTTTTAGGAAGATCTATGATATAAATATTGCAATCCAATTTATTTAAGATCTTGAAAGGCCCACCACTGCGAACATGCAACATCTTAACAGCTTCAAAGGAAATTGTTTCGGATAAATCTGAACCAGCACATAATCACCTACATTAAAAGTTTTAAGTAATTTTCTACTGTCAGTTCGTAAGGTAGGCTTCACATTGCTCCATTTATTTTTATCACTGATCTCTTTGTGAAGTTTGTGCACGTGTTTATGTGATGTAAATGCAAGTGCAGTCTCGAATGCTTATAGTGAGACGGTGTCGGCAGTAAGGGAGGAAGCGGTTTGTGGACATAATATGCATGACTAGTGGGAGATAGAGAAGGAGCAGTAACAATGATAAGTGGAAAAGTTGGGGTTGGCAATAAGGTCATAGAGGATGTCTGCTTGGGCTGTCCAATCTTGAATCTAAAGTGTAGTAGCTTAATCTGCTTACCTTCATGCTCAAATTGACACATGTTGGATCGACCGTAAATGGTGACATTTTTGCCGAACAACCATGGCTTACCTAATATGCATCGACTCACATTCATGGTGATCACATCAAACCAGATATTATCTTGATAAAGATTAAAATTGACTGGGACAAGAAACCGTTGTTTAACATCAAGTGTCGTGGAGTAAATCCAAGACACTTTGAATGGGTGGGGGTGGGTACAACCTTTAATCCAAGATATTTGAGCGATTTCAATGATATTGCATTGATACAACTTTCATTGTCCACATTCACTTTACAACTCTTATCTCCAATTTTAGTAAACGTGTGGAAGTTAGCGCTTTTTCTCCAATCGTCTTTTTCAGCTGGTTGTGAGGGGACACATCTAACAACAAAGAAGTGAGTTGATGGTGTTTGATGAATACAGTTGAGACGAACATCATCACTTGTGGGCTCTTCATCAGTTTTAGAATCATCCTTAAAGATGTACACATCAGAGTCTAACTCGGTAGCTTCAGTGGGTGTTTCATTTATAATGGTGATTCTGACGAGATTAGAGCAACTAGCATCTAAATGTCTGTAATCTTGGCATTTATAGCACTTGATTGTGAAACTAACTTTGGAGGACTCGGGGTCTTTGTTTCTGTTGTCCCGATCAAGACTCTTACCCTCGATGTTATCCCTATGTGAAGGAGTTTGGGTACTAGACCTAATAGGTTGGGAAGATGGGAAAGGTCTGAACATTGAGGTCCTACAATCGTGACTCTTAGAAGTGTTTGGTCCTAGTAGAATCTAGATCTTGGGCTAACGCATACGCTGCCTATAACTTGACTCCTCTAGCTAACAATTCAGTTCGTAGGTCATCTCTAAGACCGGATCTGAATCTAGAAAGAATTTGAGTTTCGCCTTCTTTATAGAGGGACTGCATCTAATGAGGAATTCATCAAATTTTTCGACATACTTCTTGGCAGATTTGTTACCTTGAATATATTGATGCCAATTGTCAATGAGACGAGCACTAAACGATGGCGGCACATACTTGATTTTTAGCTTTTCTTTCATCCTATTCTATGTGTCAATTGGTGGTCGATCTCTGGTTGCTCACCTGTTTTCTAAGTTGGTCCAATACTGACTAGTTTGGTCAGAGAATTTTATTGCAGCGTATTTGATTTTTCTAGACTCAATGAGTTCGTACTATGTGAAGTACCTATCTAGTTGGAGTGTCCAGTCTATGAAAAGTTATAGATTGTAAGTCCATCAAAGTTGGGGACATCGATCTTGATGCTTTTTAAATATTGAGCATCAGAATTGGGTGAATTATCGGTGTTATGTCGGTTATTTCTCGGTTGGGCTTGATCACGTGTGGATTCCACTTTGGTCAGCCCCTTTCATCGAAAGTCTTAAGTGCTTCTAGTTTAGCATTTATCTTGGCGAACATTGTTGCAATCTGTTGGGATCGACTGGGTGGGTGAAATTTGCTAGACTCACCTAATAGATATGGGTGATCACCACTGGTGGGCATGCACTGCACAAAACCTAAATGAGGATGAAGAGATGCAAATCTAGATTAGATGATTTTTTTTTTAAATGCAAGAAAGCAACTAAATTTCCTAACAAGTGCCTACGTGATGTAAATCCTACCCTAACCATGCTCTGATATTAAAATGATGTAAAACGTGTATGCTTGTGAATCAGAAATAAGTGATAGAACAAAACTTCGCTACATTCCGCCAACAAAACGATCTTGGGTAGGAAAATAGTTAAAACTAATAATGCAACAGATGGATTTAACAAATGTGCAACCAGTTGTACCGTTCTTAAATAAAATGATGCAGCTACTGAGTCATGATGACACAAGCTTGTAAATGCAATGTATATGAATAGCAAACACATGGTAACAGAATTCTCGCAGCCTCGCTATTTGGTGGCAGCAGAGTAAATCGATAAAGTAATAGAGGGGGTATCAACTCACAAATAAATGAATTATGTTAAAGAGAATTACCTCTTGAGAATCACAGATACCTCAGCGATCTGGAATGAATGACGATGTGTGGTTCTCGTCGTCACGATCGTAGCGGTACCAAGATCGCCTGAGTCTGAGCCCAGATGCGAGAGTTATGGCCCAAAAACAAAACTCGATCCTTAACGTGTCTGTTCTATACTGTAAACCCGTTACCTAGCAGCGGGTACGGGTCCTGGTTGCGGGTTGCGGGTTTTTTTGACTTAAACCCAATTCACTTCTATCTTCTTCTTGGTTTGTATGCGGGTCTTGGGTTGGGCTTGGATTCAAACCCAATTGGCTTTCAAATGAACCTAATCTCTTCTTCTCTTCTTTGCTTGCAGGTGGCAGAACGAAAGGAGGAAAGAGGGGGATCAGGCAGCAACAATGCAGAAGAAGGGGAGGGATGTGCTGTGGCGGGAAAGGGGCACAGGTAGATGGCAACGCGAGGAATGGGGAAGAGGGCGGTGATGATTAAGGTGTTGACATTGATTGCCTGGCAACAAGGGCGTGAGGTGTTTGTCGATGTCGAGAGGCAGGTGGAGGGGGGGTGATCTCAGGTGCTTGTGCTTGGATTTCGCCGATAACAGAGAGAGGGGGGAGGCGAGGGTTCTCTGGACTCAGGTTGCAGAAGGAGAACGAGATGAAGGAGATGGGTTGTGGGTGATTTTGGGTGGCGGCTAGGAAGAAAAAGAGAGGAGATTATAGATTAGAGTAGGGTTTAGAGAGAGATTAGGAGTCTAATCCTAAAATGATTTTTTCTTGAGAACAAATCTCTCATAATAAATTTCAAAATTCTTCATTATCCAATCAACTACTATAAGACTCTATTTATAGAGTTCAACAAAAACCAACATTCAGATGCAACCGACGCGTTACTAAAATAAAGAAAATATAACTGCTAGTAGAAATCAAAAAAATAAAAGAAAAATACATGAAATTTCTTGCGGTACTTGAATCAGACTTGAGTTGCGCGACTTCGTCTTCTTCGGTTCACGCGCCATAGCTAGATGCCCACGTCACCTCTCTTCTCACATGCACACACGCAACAAAATCACAACCCACACCTGTACCAGTTCAACCCGATTTTGGAATTTTGATTATAGAAAGCATGAGGGACTCTGATTTGTCTAGTTGCTGGCATTTTTACCATAAAAATTCACAAAATTATATTTAGGTTAAGTAATTTAGAGACATTCTGGTTCTGTGATGTTTGTATTGCATGAAAGGAAACTTGAGTAATAAGCCAGGCAGCATTCCATCTAATATATGATAGAATTGTTTAACTGTTTATGTATATTCTTGCCGTGCCCCATAATCAATCTACTGAAACCACTTGCATTCATTTTTCATTCTTTTTTGGTGTTTGATTTTCCTTTTGGGTCACCTGCATTTGTTCAACAAGGAATTCGTGAGTTTCGAATGCTTGGAGTGTTTTTCAGCTTTAGAAAGTGTGATCATGTATCAGAATTTGTAAAATGTTGGGCAAAAACCATTTAAACTATGTTCAAGAAAAAAAAAATATGACTTTGGGATCTAAGGATATCTTTTACCTTTTCAATTGATCTTGGACACCTAGAAAACCATAAACAACTTTCTAGGAGGGTATAAAGAGAAACTTTCTAGAAAAAACTTGAAACCCCCCCCCCCCCCCCCCCCCCAAACCCACACACACACACACACACACAAAAAAAAAAAAAAAAAAAAAAAAACAACCAGCCCGTGTCGTTTTGGTTTTGCATCCCCAGTAGGCCTTACCTTGACATTCTACAGAAAGCAGAAGGTATTCTTTCTTTCTTTTCCTTTTTTCTTCATTTTCCTTTCCTTTTTCTATTTTGGCTTCTTGGCGTGTTGTTATACTTGTTTTATTTTCTGCGTGTTTTATTTGTCACACTTAACCACCCAAGTGCCTTGGGAGGCTTCTCTGTAGAATTATAGTTCCATTGGCTTTCATTTCTTTGCATTCCCATCATCTAAAAAGATGCTTGTAAATTGTTGCTTTATGGTGATTTATCATCTCTACATGGAAATGGTTCTTTCTTTCAGGGGCAGTTTGCAATGACCCATCAAGCAGTTTTGGCTACAGTTACAGCTCAGGCACAGATGCAGCTTCAAGCAGCATATCCTCCTTCATCAGAAGCACTGGCACCTTCTTTTCCACAATCTGCATCTATCAGCCCTGCACCATTGCAACAAAAGCCTTCACCAGTACCTGAGGGCAATTTTTCTACCCCCGAGCCACTGCAACCTCCTTTGTCAGATTGTATGTCTCAATCTACTCAAATTGTTGTGAAGAGAAGTTCTAATGATGGATACAACTGGCGGAAGTATGGTCAGAAGCAGGTTAAAAGTAGTGATAGGTCACGGAGCTACTATAAATGCACAAATGTGAGTTGTTCTGCTAAAAAGAAGGTTGAGCGTTGTCCTGATGGTCGAGAGACTGAAATAATTTACAGAGGTGAGCACAACCATGACCCAACTCAAAAGAGTAAATGCCCGAGAGAGAAAGGGGTTCAGTCCAATGGTCCTTCTGGACAGAATGAAACCCTAGATCTTCCGAGTGGTGAAGTTAATGAATCAGATCCTTCAACATCAAGGATGGAACAAAATTCTGGTAATGAAACTCCTGAACGACAGTTGTTCTGCTCTAGTGATTGTGAAGGGGATGCCACAGTTAAGGTCGAAGAGGCGCATGCCGATGAACCAGATCCGAAAAGGAGGCAAGCAGTTGTAATGTATTCCAATTTTCTAATATATAGTTTCTTGTATTTAACAGGTGTGCTGAGTTCCATTTATTCTCTGTGAAACAGGCTTACTGAAACACTGAGTATTACGCCTTACCCAGCACCGGTACTTAAGACGATTAAGGAACCCAAGATTGTTGTGCAGAGTGCATGTGATGCTGCACGTATTAGTGATGGCTACAGATGGCGCAAGTATGGACAGAAACTTGTCAAAGGAAATCCTAATCCCAGGTATGTCTCTTTTCTATCAAATTTGGTGTTTTTTATATTTAATTCTTCATAACTATCAAAGTAGAATTTTGGTGGTTATCTAATCATAGAATGTGCAACACTAGTAGTGTCATGCAAAAAAAAGGAAATATTACTTCTGTTAGAATGTGCAACACTAGTAGTGTCATGCAAAAAGGAAACATAATTGATATGGGACTATTTGAAATTTTAAATTCATTCCTTTTGTTAATTGATAAATATTACTTCAGAGTGCAGAGTTCCCATATCATTATTTTACATATACACGCAAGATTATTACCACCCAGTGCATTCACATGAATTGGGTGATATGGGTACAAATAGGTTGAAACTGAGCCTGAGTACCTCAGCTCAAATTCTATGGGCTTATCAGTTCTGAACTTTGACCTATCTGGACCCTATTGGTTTCAGGGTCAGGTCTCCATTGTTTACAAGTTTTGTGATTTTAGGGTTTTGGCATGGAATGATAAGACAATTCTAACTGCCTTACGCTAGGTCAGGTGGCCATCCTATTTTGTTTGATTCTTGTTTGATGGACTGAATACAACTTTGAGTCATAGGTTCCATAAACGTTGCACCATTACTGGAGAATCTTCGAATGAGATACTGTTTCAGTGGCAGAATTGCATGTGCTAAAATCGAACATCCAACCATTGAAACCTCAAATGCAATTCGTTTTCTTTTCCTTTTAGTCATCTATACACCGTGTAATGGTGTATGCCCCATGTATTGCCCCAAAGTCAATCTAGACTCTCGAGTCATTTTGGTTGATAATCATCACGTGTTTACTTTTGGCTTGGTCACAGGGATGATTAGCCTATTTCCAACCGGAAACATATATTATCAAAGAAATGATATATTGTGTCACAGTTAGTTTAACTTCGACAGTGGTGAGTTTGAGACATGGTGGAGTGTGGTGGAGTGGCTCCTCGTAAGTCTTGAGCTAAGGCTTCTCATATTGACATGCGGGTATGTTACTAAGTGAGCAATAGTTACAGGCTCAACACTATGAATCAACCCAGTGAAAAAACTAGGCATTTTGTACTGCTGCATCACACCAATCTCCATGAGTTTGTTGTCTAAGTTGGAAGCATGACCTTGGAAAAGGAGATTGGATATTACGGACATGTGCCCTCAAAACCGGTTTTATGTAACTGTGGATCAATTAGGTTTGGTTGCCATCCATCCATGCCAAAGACAGGTGGCTAACTTGACACTTTGCCTAGGACATTGGCAGCCTAGCAACAAGTAAACCTTCCCTAAGCGGTGCCTAGGTTCTAAAGGTGGAGGCAAAAAAGGGCTTAAAGGTTAGACAGGATTGGTGATTGCAACAGGTTTAGGCAACCAAAAAGTATTCAAGGTAGATTTTAGCATTCTCTGCTGTAATGTCAGTATACAGAACACACTTTCAATTTCTTCATTATTGTTATGTTTATTAATTAATAACAAAAAAATCTATAGTCACTTTTGTTTGATGAGAATTTTTTTTATTGTGGAACTGTGAGGATCATATCACATAAAGTTTCTTCCTAATTGTAGTTTTCTTAACTTTGAAGGTTTAGCGACTCTATTGGCATAAATTATTTTTTATAATTCTTGGCTGCATAGACAAGCCCCTGGTTCCTTGTCTAGGGAAGCGGCTCTTTAGAACTTTGTTGATTTGGATAAATACACAGGATGATCAATTCTTTTATTTAGGATCAATTACTCAGTATGTCGTGTGGTTGAGTGATTTAAAACCATAGTGGCGAGCTGAGTAGGTCACTTAGGATAGGGCTTGTACATGCTTTGAGATGACTCCTTTTCTCCCTTCTAAATAACATTAACTCAATGGCTCCAAATAAAATATAGACGTTGGGAAAGTAGCTTGAAACAAATAACAAGAAAATAATGGGTATCGGATGACATCTGAGGAAGGTGGGGGGTCAAAAAGTCAAACCATGACACCTTTTTCTTTTCGATGAGGCCCCATCATGTTGATATTCATACACTATGATCATACACCATGATCATATATAAAAAATTATGTGCATATCATGAGATTTGGTGTACATTAAATGGATACTAAAATGTTTAGTTCTTGAAACACCACTAGTTTTGTATTCACAGTTCTTGAAACACCACTAGTTTTGTATTCACTTGATGTACAGTCAAATTTCCTGATTTGCATATAAGTTTTGATGTATGGTTATCATAGGGTATGAAATGCAACATGGCAGGGCACAGTTGAATGAAATAGAAGGATATAATTGACTTTTTGGCAACCACATGATATCCATTATTCTCTAATAACAATTGCGCATGTATAAAACATATCGAACTATCGATTACTTATATAACATATGAGCTATGCACAATTGCAGAAAGAAAAAAAGAAAGAACAAAGGAGGAAGAAGGAAAGGAAGAGAAAGGAAATTAAAAAAAAGAGCTTTTGGAACTGTGGCTTGTCGGAGGTGGCCACTAGCTATGGACTGGGGCTTTTTAGGGTCGCAAGAACATCATCTTGTTTAGTGTCATTGGGTTTCTTGCTTGACTACTAAATCAAGAGGGGATAATTGTTTGGTTAAAGCCCGGAAACGATTGAGGTATCGGGTTTGATAATTTAACCCATATTATTGTACAACCACACTCTATATTAGACTATGCTATTGTACGATTATGACAATGACGGAGTGACAATGCATTTGATAATTGTTGTCTGCTTAGTTGTTACCTACTGTCTACTGCCACATTGGCATCTAAAGTTGTCATGATCCCAAAGGTATCCAACTTGTAACTTTGTGCAATACAAGATATAAAATTATCTCGTGAATTCTGGTTTACCAATTGAGACCTTTTTGTGTCAACCATATCAACCAGGCCGTGTTTGGTCTCTCCCTGGTAGGGACATTGTTGATAGTATTATGGTGGTGCAGGGAATCTGTCATACTCCTTGGACTAGTCATCACAAAATGGATCCTTTTTTTCCTAGGTAAGACAGAGAGAAAAAGCGTATGACTATCTGTAGTGGGAATTCGTGAAACAATTGCTAACCAGATCAATAACAATAAAAATGTATTTAGTGGATGACGGCTTTCAATACTAATGTCCAATATATTATCACTCTGGGTAAGGAATCTTTGGCACCATGCACACCAACCAGTGGCCTCGAGCAAGGTGGCCCCTTCTCCCTTTATGTATTCGATTTCTATTAATGTTCCCTCAGTAATTATCAATAATCAAAAACCAACAATGGTTGAGCTTTGTTTCGCCAAATAGGCGTCCCAACTCGCTTCATTTCACCAGTGACATAATTATTAGAGTTAATATCTGTAAACTGTAACACTGGATTCTTCTCCTCCTGTCAACAAATCAAGATGCCCAAATCCGCAGCACACCTCAATGAGGACAATTTAATCTCTGTAAACTAGCAAATCTTATGACGACACTCTTCTCTCCTCCGTGGTAATGATTTTTTATATCTTCATCCTCCAATTTGTACAATTACCCCTGATGCCAAATGGTTTAACAACTGTCTAGTGAATCAAATCCTTACTGGCAAGTTGGAAAGAATCAACTCACCATGACAGGGATATTAGTCCTCATCAACAGTGTCTTTTCTAGTAAAGTGCCTTTCTATTCTGTCTGTGTCCAGTCTGTTATCAACAAACCTGAATAATGCATGCATGATTTGCTCTAGGGTGATTCCATGTCCATTCACCTTCTTGCCTGGGAAAAGGTATGCTCCTTGTTTAACCTTGGTGCTCTCACTATTTGGATATGCCGAGAATTTCACGTGGCTCTCCTCTCGAAGCAAGTGGCAAACGAATTTTGGACCCATCTTCACCCAGGTTGCTAGCATTTTGAGAGAGGTTTGCAATTCATTACACAAGTTGTCAGTCTTCGACTTGGACCGCATTGCAAAAATTGTTGCCACTAGTTGACTGTAATTTATGGTAGACTGGTGATGGGAATTTGATCCACCTTCGGCGTGATGTTTGCCTTAGGGACTCACCATATATCTCTTTTCCTCTTGTCGTTGACTGGATGACACTTTTCATTGGTCTCTGGCTCAAATAGTTATGCCAACCTATGATTGAGTTGGAGCAGTGATTGGTGATCTCTCCCCCATCCATGCGTCAGGAAATTAATTTGATTCATCTCAATCCTCAATCTCAAGATATTTCCAAATGAAGTTCCTGATACAAGGCTTAATTTGTGGTTCTTTCAAGCTATATTTGCTTCTGACATTCATCCAGCCAACAGTCCAACTAACATTTGATCAAAGACATTTGGTGGGGCCCTAGATTTGATGCTCTGTTTGGAAATTTCTTGAGAGCATATTTTCCTACTCTAGGCGGCCTCAGTTTGTGGGGTTATCATTTGCCTGCTTCCAATTGTGAATGCTGCTTGGGTAATCTTTTCTGGAAGACATAGATTACCTAAGAAGGATTCAGTGGTTGTAATTTATTAGATGAGGCAGCCTGTAACCCAGCTGAATGGGGGAAAATGCATGTAGCTGACCCGGAGGATTTGGGATAAAGGTGGGCGAAGTCTGAACAACTAAATTCAGTTGCAAACTGGAGTAGGTTATTCAATATAATATAGATAGGGAGATTCGTGGATTCACACTAGATTGAAACATAATCCAAGATACAGATTGGAATCCTTTATTCTTTCATGGAAATTGGTAGGAATCCAACTATCCAAGAGGGTTGTCAGCTTTAAACATGTTGAATTAATTTACAATATTGCATAAGAAAGTGTCCCTTACAAATAATATGGAAAATTAAAAACTCTGTTCTCAATATGTTCTAGCATAGTTGAGAAAGTATTCATTAAGATGGCTACTCAAACACATATTAGCTTAGGGATCGGACGATTTCCTGCTGTAAGAATGCAGGCTTGGCCCACTCTTTATCCCCTTACATGCCTGCTTCGTTGCTGGAAGTAGGCCTGAAAACTGGTCCAATTGCCGGAGAGAGTACTTCTAATGTTTGGCTGCAGGAAACTAATTCAGATTTCCTTTCCCAAGCTTAGGGCACACATGGGATTTTCAGCTTAAAAGTGTGGAACTGCAGGTTCATAATTAAACAGTATAAATTAATCTACTTCCTGTTGAACTGTGAGATTATTTTACATGTACTGATACTTCTCATCGTAAAATCCGTTCTTTTTTGGAGCATACCCAAACAAAAACCAAAATAAAGGTTGACAGTTAGGTGATAAAATTTCATCTAACACCAAACAAAAACGGCGTGGAAAATTTTTATTGGTTTTTGGAAGAGTTTCCCATGCCTGAGAAGGGCTTGTTGGTCAACCAGATACGCCTTAAGATTGCTGAAGTGAGTGCATCAGGATATTACAGGCTCCCCTGCCTGCCCATGCACACACATACATATAGGCATGCACACATAGATATAGCGATGAACACTATTAAGTTTGGTGTCAGATCATTATGCACTTAATTTTCTTGGGTATTGTTAGGAATTATGAGAGAGTAGAGGGGCCAGCCAAGTCTAGGAGGCTTCACTGACGACGGGTTCCAAATCTACTGAAGCCGTACTGATTTTTGGATCTTCTCTATTTCACCGAAGCTATGATGACATAAACATCTTTTTGTTATGAGATATCATAGAACCAATTTCTTGTAGCATTTCTTCAATTGCAATCATTCTTAGTGATTCTTGATGAAGATGTGTTGGAATTTGCACCTAATAAATTGCATTAGTGATTCTTGATCTTAATTTAAATTTAAATTGACACTTTTCATATTAATTTGGTAGCTGAGTATCAAAGTTCACTTCTTTTGATTTAATATTTTCTCACCTTACATGTTCATATGTGTGTCTTTTATGCTCCATATATGCATATAATCACAGATGCCTACATGTTTGTATACACTAAAAGCAAAACGAAGACTTACAACAAAATTATCAAAACTAACGAAACTGATCGAAATCTTTGATAAAAGAAGGTTCCAAAACCGAGTTCTCGAACGTTGGTTGATATCAAAACTGGAGTCCATAGTTTTTTTTTTTTTTTTAAACTAACTCAAGTCCTTGGGTCTACAATTTAGTGATCCATAAAGCTAGTAATACAAGGATTCAATTAAAGGCCACGTTTTCATTTACTGAACTGTAAGGCTTGTTGTGACCTTTCTTCAAACTACTGATTCATAGAGTTGGTAATACTAGGTGGTTTTCAATGTAAAGGTGGTATTTGGGTTATTGAAGCTGTATTGATTTTTGGATCTTCTCTATTTTACTGAAGCTGTGATGACATAAACATCTTTTTCTTATGAGATATCATAGAACCAAATTCTTGTAGCATTTCTTTAGTTGCAGTCATTCTTAGTGATTCTTGATGAAGATGTGATGGAATTGGCACCTAAGAAATTGCACTCATGATGCACTTATCTAGGTCCTAGCATGCATGGGCCAGTATTTTCTGGGTGTTATGCTTCAGCTCGACAATTGGGTTCTCACGTTTTCCCCTTTCATACTAAATGAGTTCAGACTATCTTTAATTATTCATGACTTGGTTGATGATGGAAATTTGTGTGATGAAATGCCCATGTCTATTTGATCAAAGATGTCCATGTCTATTTGATCAACATTACATCATAATGACCTCATGTCCTCCGTGAGTGATGATCAGCTTCCTGGGCTAGTGAAAGAAATTATCACCCGTTGTATAGGATTGGTGCACCCATGGAACATGGGGTATTTTCTTTTATTTACTTTTTAATATTTTGGCAGTTGAGTTTCTTGTGCTAGTGAATAATCCGAGATCGCAGTGCTTAAAAACATGTCTAGATAAAATTTAACGTGCTTATTCCATAGGAACAATTTTGCCAAAAGAAGTGATAGTACGATGGGAAAGCATATAAAGTTTTTTAGGTCGATTTGGACAAACTATTGTCTAGAAAGGCTACCCAAAAGTTCTCTAGGACCAACTCAGTTATGTGTGCCAGCTCCATAGTAGTAGAATTTCTGGTATTTTGTATTAGCTAATTGCTGGGGAAACTAATTAGCTTATTTTCTGGCCACATATAGTGTGACTTGGTCCTTGGATTAGGAAGCATATCTTAACTTTCATCCATATATAGTCTGACTGGAACTTGGAATCACTTTGAGAAGATTTTAAGGACTCTAGAATATCACCATATATACATGGCTAGTACTCATAAAAATAAAAGAAAGGGGTTTTTGTTTTGGAATTTTTTGGCACAGTTTCAGCCAAAAAAAAAATCTCCAACGTCTTTTTTTCTAAGTTGTGGGTTTAAATCACAGTAGGGTGCCGAACTTTACTGAAAGGAAGATAGGCGCCCTAATGGTAGCCTATATGAAGATCCAACCTTCACTTTTCTTGCTGTTTTTCACGTGATTGAAGTGCCACTGATTTGGCAACTTTCAGAGTCTTCTTTTTTATAATTTGGGATGAAAGTCTATTTGACTGTCAGTGTTCCCACATGTTAGCCTATGTCAAGATCCAAACTCTGTTTTTCATGTTGGGTTCTAAATGATTTTAGGTCTCCTGTGCATTTGGATGCGTGAAGATCCAACGTTTATTATTTGAGTTGGATTATTGGGAAAAAAAACATCTTCCTATTTGTGATGGACACTATAGTTGTTACCTTTTCATCCTTTCATTCCTTCGGTATTCTTTTTTTTTTTTGTCCTTTGTTCAAATTATTTATTACTTCCTTCTTGACTTGAATAACAACAGCGCAAAGATTGAACAACTTTATTCCACCTTTTCTCCCCAAACTTTTTTTTATTTCCTTTTAATTTCTTGCAATTCATATGTAATTTGAAAGCATATATAGAGAGAGACGACTTGACTCTTTTGGGAAGGATTTGGATTCATTAAAATTCAATGTAGGAAAATTATATTGAAGATCCACTCTGTTCAAGTTAATTTACATTATGGACAGTCCCTTAAAATAAAAGACCAACTGGTTTTAATTTTCTCTCTCTGCATGACGTAGGCACAAAATAGACAACGTAAATAGTGAATTTTTTTATTTTAACAGTTTAGAACATTTTAGACTTAACAAAAATTAGTCTATAAGGGTTTTAAAATGTTTGATCATGATCAAACATTTGGAGTCAACAATTTGTGTTTTCCAAATCGTAGATCCAAGTAACATGGTTTTTATGGTCTTTATTTTGTACTGCTTGATGCATGCTTGAGTAGAAGAACTTGCTTTTTTTTTTTAAGAGCACTTCAATTTTGATTTTTAATCCCTCAAATATTTTAGTGGACTAGTTGAATTTTTGGGAAGAATTAGCCTCCAAATCCTTCCGAAACACACGCTCGCGCACGCGCGAAAACAGAACATGTCATAATTGGGGCTGGAGATACTTGTATGAATCATGTCCAGGTCTAAGTTTTTGCGGGTGCTTGTCTCCAATTATGTTGGCAACTCTGAAATCATCCACCATTCTACTTCCTGTCTTCAAGTAGAATTCATGTTTTATTCTGGTTACTGGATCAGGTGTCCCTAGAGACATCCAAATCCTTCCAAAAACACACACACACACACACACACACACACACACGGACACGGAACAAGTCATATTTGGGGCTGGAGAGACTTTATGAATCATGTCCAGGTCTAGACTTCTACTGGGTCTAGTCTCCAATCATGTTTGCAATCTATGGAATCATTCACCTTTCTACCTTCAATCTTCATGTAGAATTCACATTTTTATTATAGTATTGGAACAAAGATTTTCAAACAAATAAGAGGTGGGAAAATAAAACACTCAGGAGCCTAAGTATTGAAACAATTGATTAGTCGATAAGAAAAGGATGTAGTTGGTTTGAGGTTTTAATGATATCTAACAAGTCTAATTAGTCAATTGGATACAAAAAGGCAACAAAGAGACAAGTGATTGAGAAAATAAACAAGAGACTATACTGCCCATAAGTTCAGACTGGGGTTTGTGGTGGGTGCGCTGGTGCACCAGTGGTTGTGGGGGTGGGGAGGAATGTACACAGAAGACCTCCAGAAATGTTTAAGTTGTCAATCTTCAGAAAACTAGGCCTCACTTCTAGATGGCCAGAGTCATAATGGTCAGCCTGGTAGATCGCACAGTGAGATCCATCAAGACATTAGATTTTTGGGGGTCTTTATGACTTATGTGAGCCTTTTAGTGGCTTGTACAATATGAGCAGCCACACCGGCAATTAGCAAGGCTTGTCGCCTGCCATCTTCTGGCTTATATGGCCACGCTTATACGTGCAGTTGTATGCTCCTGATCTTGTTTTTCACGTAGCATACAACTGAAGTGGGTCAATGCTCTTGTGCATGTTTCAATATTATTAAAAAAAAAATTCATGATTTTGATCTTGTCAAAACTTCAAATTCATATAACAGTGGTTTGTTGCAAAAAAGTAGTTTCGAGCAGAAAAGATAAGTAACAAAATATGAAAAATCTAATTCAGGAGGGGAGATTTCTAGTTTGAATGGTTCTGGGGTCTCAGGATAAATGTCTTCTTTTTTCCTTTTTCTCAAGAATGGAAAACCACAAATCACAGAACTTCTTACAATTTTTAAATTGTTTTTTATGTTGTTGGGACTTGCTATTTTGATACATGTTCTTTCTATCTTAACTTCTTACACATTTTTAAACTATCTTATGATCCTTGTTCTTTGGTATTCCCAGGAGCTACTACAGGTGCACTCACAATGGATGCCCTGTTCGGAAACATGTTGAGAGAGCTTCAGGTGATGCCAAGGCCATCCTAATAACCTATGAGGGAAAGCACAACCACGACCAGCCTGCCGGCAGAAGCGGCAGTGATCAGCCAGCGACAGCTCTTCTTATTGCAGCTGCTGCCGCCTCTTCAGTAACCAAGGATGAGCAGCCACATACTTCTGATTCTCTAGTTGATAAAAAAACCCAACCCCAACGGATAGAGAGTTAGCTGGTGACAAGGCAATGGAACTTGGAGGCGATAAGGCTCTGGAATCCGCACAAACACTTCTGAGCATTGGGTTCAACTCATCGTCTGGAGAGGAAGCCACTGGAACCAATTCCGAGGGGATAAATCGCCCTCTCTTCAGTGAAAACTGTGCTACGGTTCCTGTCCAAAACTCTTGATTCAACTGGTTTGATTAAATTTAGAGGTTAATCTTTCAGTTTCCTGAGCAGCGTTGTCAGCTGCTGTTGTATCTGCTCATGTATAGTGTTTGGCCTGAGCTCTGTTAGTAGCACCCCCTCATACAAAATTACAGAATATTTCATCTTTGTATTATCAAAAGTTAAAGAGAGATGGAGAACGATTCCAGGTAATGAAAAGTCCGATATTGCTGCTAGATTAGAACATACCAAAGGATCAAGGCCCTGAATAATGGTGATGTTCATGTTGAAGGGAATGATTTACTTGCACCGCTGTATTCAACTATTGGATCTCCATAACAAACATAGAGAATGTTGGGTGTTTGCTGCAATTTTTCTTATTTTGTTTGAATCCTAGTTTCTTCTTGATTGTTTCTATGGTTTATTGAGAATTTCATTATTCTTTCATTGGCAAAATAGATCTTGTCACAGGGAAAAGTACGTAGGGGAAATCCTGGAAGGTCCCCAGAGAATGTCTTTTTTGTTACACCTGCTTGATTTTGGTCTTTACTCATGTCAAAAATAAATGAATGGTCTAACTCAAGACAGCATCATTTGCAGAAATCTCCATCCTCATTCCTCACCCACCTAATTCTGAAAATTCTCTCAGAGCGTTGGTTTTTGTACCAATCACAAGCAAGTGCTCTGCCAACTGCACGTTGTTTATAGTTTTTAAAGCCAAGGGTTTCGTTCATCACCGTAGAAGACTCCAATGATGGAAATAAAATTTGTTAGGGTTGAAGACCAGAATGCAAAGCTTTGAAATTTCTGTGCCATTAGTTGTCTACATCCATTACAAGCAGACACTGAATTTAGAGAGTAGCAGTTATGTTTCATTGCCTGAGATAACGATAATCAATCAGAGACAGAGATGCTCTCTCTCTCTCTCTCTCTCTCTCTCTCTCTCTCTCTCTCTCTCTCTCTGTCAGAGAGAGGGAAGCAGCATTAGATCGAGAATTTTTATACACAAAAGAGAAACAACTCCTCACCCATCATCACAACCACTTGTTCTTCGTACAAATGTTGTACAGATGATATTCACCTAAAAACCCCAGACTACACAATATCTCTAATGCTATGAAGGAGAGAGTATGGCCAGCACCTCCACAGCTCTCGCAATCTCCAGATCAATAATGCTCAACTCCTCACCGCCCACATCTGTAGCTCCCTTCTCTTCCTGGGCCTCGTTGATCCGATCGGTTTCGGTCGTGCTTTTTGCTGCCAATTCTGCTGCGGCGGCGCCAGAAGCACACTCCTCGAAGCGGTAGCAGCTGATGAGGTGGTCGTTGGTCAGACCGGCTGCCTGCATGAAGGAATAGATGACAGTGGGTCCCACGCTCCGAAAGCCCCTTCGCATCAAATCTTTGCTGATCACATCGGCTTTTGGGGTTTTCACTGGGACCTGGCGGGAGTAGCAGAATCTGCTGATGATTGGCTTTTGGTTCACAAAAGTCCAGCAGTATCTATCAAATGACCCAAATTCTTCTATGATCTACATCAACATTATTATTAATGAAAACAATGTCGTCAGGAAGCACTAAACGAATAATATATAATCAAAAAGGGAAGTTTTCCAAACAAATCATGTGTTTAAACAAATTTGCCCCTTTAAAACAAAAAATAAAAACATTTTGAGCTACCCAGCAGAAAGTGGAGGAAAATCCGTGTCAGGTTGCAATATATGACGGAGAAATACATTGATTCAGGAACTCAACTGACATAAACTTACAAGCATGACAGAGTAGTTGAAAGTGAAATAAAACCTGAATATTAATTATATGGTCACTGAGCATACAATGAATAGCTAGCAAAATAATATGTCAAATACAGACAATAGAAAAAATTCAAGGGAACTATATATTTTTTGAATCATGAGCAGATTATTTTAAGGTTAAAGTATTGTTTAGATAACCTTCAAAGTATTTAAACTTTAAAGGCTATAGAAATTTTAGTAACATAATAGTGAAACATCCTTTAAGCACTCGCTTTTCCATTAACTGGGATATATGCACCTGCAGTGAATCTGTGGGTGCTTTGCAGCGTTCTTTTTTTTTTTTTTTTTGGAGCAACATAGTGTTCAATTTGCCTAGAATAAATATTCAACAAGAATTGCACAATACTTTATTGACAATTCAACCAGAAATATTCGATCAAACTGATATCATGCATTTGTACTGCGATAAGTATAGTAGTAACCTTTTTAAATTTAAAAGCATCAAACCAGAGCACCCACATCAAGAAAACAAACACAAGGAAAGAAACACTTGGTGACGTAAAAGAAAAGAAAAGAGTAAAAGGAACATACTTTGAGTGTCTGCCGTGCATTTTCAATGATGGTGCGCAGCTTTGGCTCTGATAATAAGGAGCTAGCGGTGCTCCCAGGTGCCACAATCTTCTTTTCACTCAATTTAGAGACCAGCACAGGGTCAAAATCCACGAATACTTCCCTGTAGAAAATGATACATGAGAGAAAGATCATGTATCAATAGTTTCGATTCAACAGGTAAGTTGAGCACCTAAATATGTGCCTTTTACTGAGTATTGCTGGCCAAGTGAGCTCCGCCAATGCCCCTGAGAGTACAAGTAGTTCAAACAGTTTCCTGCAAGATGTTCATAATATCAGACACCCTATAGCGCTGTTAGTTTTTTGCATTTTTATAATAACTCCCAGAAAGAATGAGAACATTGCTGATTTCTTACTTGTCATCATGGGCCGGAACTGCCCATTCTTCATCATGAAATCTAGCATAGCATGGATCTGTTGGAGCACATGAACAAAGCATGAGAGAAGTGAACGGAATAGGTTAAGGGATATGGCTCCAAGTTAAAAACTACAAAGCAAACAGCAATCACTAATCATACATAGTTTAACAGACCGAACAGGGGATGAAAATGTCAAGCAATCTCAAAATCTAAGCATAAAGGTTGTACACACAACAGCTAATTATCATGTAAGCTTCACCTCTCATTGTCCTTGGCTAAGCACGCACTGAATGAGAAAACTCCACATTATGGTAACATAATAAGTATATGGTATGACAGAGTGCAAACAGCACATCCACCATATCCTATGTTTTGGCCACACTGACGCATATCACCCTAGAAGACACTACATGAATGCTACAAGTTAATGTTTCACCAACTATTAAAGCCTTTCTTAAGATTGGACATTTCAGTAGGGTAAAGCGATGGCAAAGGAAGGTCGCATGAATCCTCTCCCTTAATGCTCAAGAAACTCAGAGTCAAGTTTTTCTTAGGATGTCTGATTCCTAGTAGATGATTTACAGGATTTTTGGAAAATCTCAAACTACAGAAATTTTTTTCTCTTGTTTCTTAATTCAAATTGTAAATATCCATCAAAATTCTTGGAGAAACCACAGATCTAATCAAGTAAAATATGATGAGTTTTGTGTAAGAAATCAGCACTACTCAAAATAAAAGCAGACTTCTTTAATCTTCTGAGTCCATAAGCTATCTTTCCTAATTATTTTATTGCCTTGAGGAACTCTTTAATCTGTATAGGTAATTCGGGTTCACAATCAGTCATTGATCTTGATCATATTCATACATTAACTTCAGCATAAACCAAACAGTCTAGGATGCAGATTTAATTGCATATGCAATGCCTAAATATGCAATCCTTCAACTTGAAAAATCAAGATAATATCCTTTTATAATTTATTTTTATCAAGCTTTGTCATGTGACAGTTTTTTACTAGTTATTTATGAAATCAACAATGATGACGACGACCCCTTCATCCCAAATCGTCAACTGTATCAATTACACTCTGCATTGTAGATCAACTGAACTCCCTCCACTCTCCTAACTGACACATACTGGTCTCCATTTCACATGCCAAACCATCTCAACTCATAAATTATTTATTGAGAACATGGCCACATATATCCTCAAAGATTCTACCAAAGGTTTTGGCCCTTAAGAATTACACACTAATGGGTTTGCATCTACTACGCTATGAAGAGAAAACAATTCCTATGGGTCATGTTTGGAAATGTCCTAAACTTATCCAAGCATAAATACATTCTTTGGAGTTGTGGGGAGTCATTCAGTGGATTATTCCAAACTTTTTATGGAATAAATATCCAAACCTAACAAGGACAAAGGAATAACTGAATATAGGTGTCCTAATTGCACTGAAAGACAAGTTTGATCTAAAGATATAGATTAATTTTATTATTTGGCACAACTTTTTGTGGAATAAGTTTATATACAAACCGAACAAGGACAAAGGAATAACTGAATATAAGTGACCCGATGGCATTGAAGGACAAGTATGATAAAGGGGCTCAAAGATGCAAAATTAGTTTTAATTGGGACCCCAGAATTGGGACTGCAAAGTGAGGAACAACACAGTCCATAGATTACAAACCCCTCTGCTCTTGCGCAGCAAGAGGTGCCAAGATGCCATCTATAAATCTTTAGGTGAATAAACACATTTTGAGGTGAATAGGAACATTTTTAAGGTGAATAAAGGCCTGGACATTTGCAAATTTAGTAGGGGATCCTCTTTGCCGTAACAAAAATGACTACATTTAGTAAGGGACTCGAGTGAAACACATCTTTGAGGCAAATAAAGGTCTGCACATTTGCAACGTTATCAGAAAACCCTCCATCCATAGCAGAAATGACTAGATTTTTTTAAGTGAAATGACTACATTTAGTAAGGGATTTAAGTTAAAACACATCTTTGAGGTGAATAACAATCTGCACATATGCAAATTTAGAAGGGAATCCTCCACACCGTAGCAGAAAGGACTACATTTTTAGGTGAAATGACTACATTTAGTAGGGGGCTCAAGTAAAACAGATCTTTGAGGTGAATAAAGGTCTACACATTTGCAAATTTTGGACAAAAATGGACAGGTGTGTCAAACCCAGCCATATCGGACACGTCTATTTTAGTCGGGGGGCCACCATATCATAGCAGAAATAACGACCAATGAAAGAAATAAAATCAAAGGTTCAATCTGGTAACGCTATACGTCAATTTGATGTTTCTAAATGACGCCTAAAATGAATTATCATAGAACATCTAATTTTATCTTCGTGGATGGTGCAAAAATATTAGCCTTTACAAGTAACCATATAATGCCCCTCGCAACTCGCAATTATGATTTTGCTCAAACAATGTAGTGGCATTTCCAAACAGCACCTAAAACGATCAATCACATAGCATATAATTTTATCCTTAGGAGACAGTAGTACGATTAGTCTTCACAAGTAAACATAGAATGCTCCAGCAGCAACAATGACCTGGTATGCTAACTAGATAATCTAATCATAGCCATATTACTGTCAAAAAAGGAAAAGAGAACGAGAAGCACACCAGTGTTTGGGGTCACCCAGGTGCACCTCCTCTTTCCATCCCTCGGCTCCAGCGAATTCATCACTTCACCATTTGGAATTATTTTTGTCACTATTTTCTCGGGCCTCGGAATGCTCTGCCTCCTCCTACCACTAAACCCAACTCTCCCAATTCTCCCAGTCGACGATCGGCTAACAAACGAATCAGTGGACGCATCCGAAGAACACGAAGCATTCAACGATAGATTCGAGTTCAGCAACCACTCATGCCTACTCAAAACTGAAGCGGCACTATAAATTCCATTCACACTCTTCAGATCTGCACCCAAGTTCGAGCCCTTCTTCCTTTCCTCATCCACTGTGTCCGCTGTCCTCAAACTCTTCGAAAGTGTCGGCTTTCTCGCACCTGTCGGTGACCTTGCCTTGTTGCCAGCCGGCACGAGGACCGGCCTCGCCTCCGATTCGGCCACATTCATCGACCGGACCTTGGGGCCCCGACATTGCGAGGGAAAAAAAAAAAAAAGAGCAAAGAAACTGACAAAAATGCGTCCTTTATGCTCAGATCTCCGCTCACCTGCTCCAAACTTTTGATCGATTTCGATAATTTAAGTAGGTGCGAGGTCCAATCGGACGGTCACAGCCCGATCCCGTCGCCATCACGAGGATCTTCCAAAGAAAAAGCTTTAGATTTTGTCGCCTTAATGCCCCCAATTTAAAAAGAACTACGGTTGGATCACCTCGAAACCCTAGGAAACCGACGGCCTAACTGAAACAAGGGTTTCCTCGGGGTCAGCTCGAGATTCCAGCGGAAAGAACGGAATCATCACTGCGGCATCGACGGAATCAGGGATCAAAACCCTAGAATATAGCAAGTGGCGCTCGGATCGAAGGCGTGAAACGTAGCTAAATGGGGAGGGGGGACGAGAGCGAGAGCGCGAGAGAGAGAGAGAGAGAGAGAGAGAGAGAGGAAACTTTGCGAGTTGAATGGCGATTGAGAGATTTTTGTGCTGAAAGAGTGCTTGTTCGCGAGAGGGAGGGAGGGATCGGGTGGGTCCTTACTACTTATATTGGCAACCGGCTGTATCCGGTTGAACTAACCGGACCAGTTCAGTCACGGACTACAGTTCGACAGAAAACGGGACCCGTTTCCGTTGTTTATTTGCTTCTATTTTCAGTTTTTTTGCCCTTTTAGGAACACGGAGATGCACGATTGGATAGAGTCACCTATAGAATTGATTAAGGACACCCCAAAAAAATACTGTTCCTCCATTATTTAATTGAACATATTTATTCTTGTGAAAAAACCTAAAATACCTCTCTTCTCTCATCCTTCCTCCTCCTCTTTCTCCGTCTTCTTCCACGGTCAAGTTCGTCGACCTCGCCCTCCTTCCGTCTCGTCGCCCCCGATTGCCCCTCCCCTCCCCTCCCCGCCGACACCCAAACCTCTACCCCCTCCCCGCTCGCCTCCCGTCGACCCCACCCGCCTCACCCCTCCCCCCGATCTACTATTCGGTCAGGCGAAGCGGGCACGGAGGGGAAGAGGAGGGGGTGGCAGTCGGGGGGTCAGCATGGAGGGGAAGTCGCGGCGGCCGAGGGAGGTGAGGGTGGGGATAGTGGGGGGAGGGGCGATGGACGATTGGTGACGGTGGAGAAAAGGGGAGAGGGAGGTCGGAATGAGGTAGAAAGAGGGGAGGTGTAATTTGGGTGATTTTGTAAATATTGATGGGTGTCTTAATTAATTGGGTGGGTGTCTTGATCTGATGAATACCTTAATCAATCTGTTCGGTACATTTATCTACACTCGAGAAGTACGTGAATAGAAAGCACGTGAGATGCACCTAATAAACGATGTGATTGAGATGAGTAACCAAAAGAGGCAGTGTTTATTGTAAGTCAAAAGATGTTAGTTGTGCGAAGTATCTTTTTATTTCTATTTTATTCTTTTAAGAGAGTTCTTTCTTCATTCATGAGAATTCTTATTTTAGCTGATTTTTAACTGTTGAGGACTTGTGATGAACCATATTTACATATTTATGCCACGTAATTTTGATAATATGAATGCAATAGCTGTCTGATACTGAAGGCAATTTATTAGATTATTAAGGATTCAAATAAAATTTTGATGCTGGGCCAGGGTCTGACTGCTCACACGTGAAAATGGTCCCAGACCTTTCCCTGCTTGCTTTGTTGGAATCCCAAAAACAAAACTATTTGGGAAAATTAGCTTTCAGTCCCTGAGATAAGTTTGAAATTAAGTCAATCAAGCCCCCTCATAATAGCTTAACACTCATACACTTAATACACCTACAAAATTTCTAAACACATCTCTTTATTTTTTCTAAACTATTCTTCACAACTTAAATCAAATTAAAATTTTAAAATATCAATTCAACCCTCCCTCATTCATCAGAAAACTCTCTCCCCCTCTCTCAATTTTCTTTGTTTCTTTCTCAAAATAAATAAAAATTTAACAGATGTTCATCGATGGAATAAACATAATTCACAAAACCCATCATGTAGATCATCACCGTTATGACAGAACAAAAGAAAATAAAAATTAGGGAAACCCTGTAGAAAAAGAGAATTGGGGTTTGGAGGCGTTACGGGCTTCTTGGACTGATTGGCATGCTCAAGCCACTGGGTCCATTCCTAAACACTGTGGCAAGGGATCACAATTCTTCGCAGCGATCACAGTTCTGCCATCTCTCTCTAACTGTGATGAAGTTTGAAAAAAAATAATTTAATTTAATAAATTATAGGGCAGAAACTTATTTTGTGATTATTGCAATGCTCTCATGATATTATTTGTTTGTCCATAACTATCAATGTGGAAATTTTTTTATGATATATACGTCAAGAAATTTTTTAAGTTTTGTGTAAGTTGAAAAGAAGCACATATTTAAAGAATTAAAAAGAAGCAGGATTGAATAGAAATATGATTTGGGTGCGTGTATTCAGCAATTATTTGTGTGTATTTAGGAATAAGATTTCCTCTAGTTGAAATATTAGAGTTAATCAATGTCTATTTTTATTTTTTGATTTAAAATTAAAACTGTCTAACGACTTTTATTTTTAAAATAGAAATGTGTTAAGCAATTTTGCGGGTGTGAATAACTGCACTCTTGATCAAGTTTTTAAGTGAAAATGTCTTTTTTCCCACTAAAAAATCTCATGTTGCTCATATTATCCTTGATTAGATGTCGTGTTGAGTTGATTTGAGCGGTCCGCGTGACGGGCATTTAATACTTTTTCACGTGCTAGTCGCATGGGTAAACTTAGAGGTTTTGTCCCCCACTCTTTTCTAAATTCTGTCCACCTCAAGGTGAATAATTTTTTTTGCAATGATAATTTTTTCAGAGATAACTTTTCTTTGCATATATGCTATATTTTTATTCACCCTTCTCAAAAAAAATTTGCCCACCCTCAATGATGTTAAATACGCATTAAAAAAAAATCCTAGAGATTTGCCGTTAGCAATTTATTCATAATTAGCAGATTATTCATAACATATAAATATTTGTTCATTTATTTTTAACTTATAAATTATGTACACCTCTAATATTCTGACTACGTCCTCCAAACTTCTGTCACCTTCTCATATATTCTGTCCATTTTTTCAAAATTATGTCCACTTTATTTAACATTCTGCCCACCTATTCTAATTTTCTTTAATATTATATCCACTTTCTTTAACGTCATATCTCAAAAATTATATCCACTTTCTTTAATATGACTTCTTTAATATTTTATCTACGTTTTCAAAATATTATATCCATCTACTCTGATATTTTGGCTTCATTGTGAATGATTTTATCCACCTTCTCAATAATTTGTTGAGAATGGAGACAATCTTCAACAGTCCCGGGGGTGGCAAGAGGCGGAGATCATACCTTTTTCTCTTTTTATATTCGTCTTAGTCAATTCTTGTCTACTTTTTATATATTTCTGTTAATTTTTCTTTCTTTCTGCCCATCTTCATTACTTTCTATCTAGTTTTATAAATTTCTGTTAAACTTTATCTTTTTTTGTCAAAATTTATCTTCTTTTATAAATTTCTGTCTAACTTTGTCATGATCTGTCTCACTTGACCAAATAAACAAAAAATAATAATATATTTGGTCATGGGGAGATTCAGAGGCTTTAGAAAGAGAAAAATAAAATGGGGAGATTATTATCAAATAGAAAATTTGAAGAATAAATATAAAATAGAGAGATGACACCATTTTTTTTCTGTCTATCTTACTCAACTTTTATTTACTTTTTTATATTTATATCCAATTTTTATGTTTTTGTCCACCTTCGTCAATTTCTGTCTATTTTTATATTTCTGTCAAACTTTCATTTTTTTGTCCATCTTCGTCAATTTTTATCTATTTTTTTAATATTTTGTCCAACTTTCTAGCTTGAGATGGACATAAAGAGAGCATATATGTTTAAAAAAAATTATCTCTACAAAAAAAAATATCCATTTTTTGTCCAACTTGTGTTTTTTTATCCACCTTCGTCAATATTTGTCTATTTTTTTATGTTTCTGTCCAACTTGCATTTTTTCTATCCACCTTCATCAATTTCTATCACTTTTTTTATATTTCTGTCCAACTTTCTAACTGGAGATGTGGACAGAAATATAGTATATATGCACAAAAAAAAAAATATCTCTGCAAAAAAATTATCAATGCAGCAAAACTTTATCCACTTTGAGTTGGACATAAATTAAAAAAGAGTAGACAAAAAAGTCTCCACACCAGCCCTCGCGATTAGTGCGTGACAAGTATTAAATGCTTCTGTCTACTTTTTTATATGTTTGTCCAATTTTTGTTTTTTGTCCACCTCATCAATTTCTATCTTTTTTTTTATATTTCTGTTCAACTTTCGTCTTTTTTATCCACTTTCGTCAATTTCTGTCTATTTTTTTATATTTTTATCCAACTTTCTAACTTGAGGTGAACAAAAATATAGCACATGCAAAAAAAAAAAAAAATCTCTTTAAAATTTTTTTTTATCGATGCAAAAAAAAAAAAAATCCACTTTGATGTGGACAGAAATTAAAAAAGAGTGGACAAAGAAAAACCTCAATGCCAGCCCACGCGACTAACACGTGACAAGCATTAAATGTCATCACGCGGACCACTCAAATCAACTCAGACAAGACATCTAATCAAGGGTAATATGAGCAATATGAGATTTTTTTTATTGGGACAAGAGCTTTTTCACTTAAAATCTTGATTAAGGGCTTGATCACATGGTTTCAAACCGCAGGGAGTTTTTCACATGACATTCTTATCTCAGAGATTAAAACAAAAATTTTCCAAATTATTTTGCTCGTATAGAATTTTCTCGGTGGTACAAAGCAGTTTGCACCAAAACCCTCTTTTTTATTTTTCTATTGGATTCATAAGGTAGCCTCCGTTATCTTCTTTTCTTCGAACAAATGCAACGTATTAATGTTTAAATGAGTAGAAAACCTCTTTTTTCTATTAGTTATTCAAAATCATGCCTCTATCACTCGTGTTTGTTCGGGGAGATTATCTGAAGAATATAATAGAACTAACAAGAGTAATTTGTCAGTGAAATTGTTACATATTTGTAAATTGTAATTATCCAGTTTGAATATAAATTATAAATTAAACAAAGTAAAAAAGAAAAAAATGCTAGCTTCTACAACAAAAACAAAGAGATATATTTTTGTAATTTCTGTAAACTTTTTTGTCACTTCACGTAATTTTTCTGTTCCCCCATGCAAATTTCTGGAAACGGGCGTACCTGTACGCAAATAACCAATTCTTACATCCCGTAATTTTCGGCTGCCCTGCTGTTTCTTGTCCAAACTCTCTCTCTACTGCTACATACAAAGCAGAGAGTGCACTGCTGCTTCTCTCTCTTATCGATTATATTATATATATTATTATATTTATATATATTTTAAACAAAAGATATTTAGGGCAAACAAAGGAAAATGATCGATTCGATGCGATTCGATCAAAATCCCCGGGATCCCAAATGAAAATTTTGTTCTTGTTTTGTTGATTCGGATTTTTGAATTGAAGAAGATGAGTGGGGTTTCTTGCTCGATCACGGTGATGACGCTGAATCTGCACGAAGGGGATCAGGGCAGCGAGAGCCCTAATTCGTGGGAGAAGAGGAGGGAGATCTGCGTCAGCGTCATCACCAGCTACTCCCCCACCATTCTCTGCACCCAGCAAGGTCCTGCTACTCGCTCCGTCGATTCCCTGAAGAAACTAAGTCTGGATGCTGATTTGTTTTGTTTGGTGTTTGTTTGTTGATTGTAGGTTTGAATTGGCAGCTGGAGTTCCTTCAGCAGTGCTTGCCAGGTTGGTTCCCTTTGATCCCTCTCTTTCTTGTGTTGTTTTCTTTTGTTTCTACTTAGAAACGAGGATCTTTTAGTGATAAAATTGTAATCTTGTTGGTTGTTGAGAAGCTTCTGTGTAGCTCAATCAATCAGTAAAATTTTGATCTTCACTACAGGCTATCTCAATCTCTGCACATTATTGTTTCAAATTCTAAGGGAGATAGACAGTTTTCATCTAGGCTGTTTGTTTTGCTGCAAAGGGAAAATGCAGCATCTTGTGGCAGTTATATGGCCCCAAATCAATTTGTTGGATATTTGCAAGTTTTGTTGCAGGATTTGATAATTCAAAGTAAGTTCGATGTTTGGTTGAATGAAATATAAGAGGAAATGCAACGTCCACTGCAGTTTTGCACTGAGAACAATTAGGAATTTAGGAGATGATATGGCACCCTAAATAAGTGCTCCCATAGCAATTTCAAAAATTGCAGCATTTATTGCAGAAATTTGCTGCTTTTTGTAGCTCATCATAGTATTCCCATTCCCTATTTGCACCCGAAGATTGGAAATAGAAATCAAGTTCCATTTTCATCTGGCTAAATCAAAATATTTTTCTTAAAAGAAAATTGTTCAGCCAATAGCACATTTCATGATCGTTATTGGATTAGAATTGTTATTGCCTTGGGCCTAAATGTGTGAAGTGGGAGGTCCATATAGCACTCCAAGCCTATCGAGATCAGTCTTCTATACATGTATTTGTTACTTTGCTACAACATGTCCAACAGAATTCTTGTCATCACACACAGTAAGTAATAAATAAACCAAAATTTTATTTGTAAACCTGCAGAGGAATTTAAGATGCTAGAATGTTGTCCCATGCATGAAGGCTGCCTAAATGTGAGACAGCCTTCTAAAGGGACCAAAGGGAGAAATCCTTCATAAGTTTCTCTTACTACCAAATTATAGGCTTAAAGTGAAAGTAACCGATCCATTGATCTCCCTACAGTTAAGTAGAACACATACATGCCTTGATGAAGGTTGACATTTTGCGATTTTTTCTGATGCTCCTTGAACGACTGCAAAATTACCCTATCTGGACTAAGAATATTAAATTGAGTCATTTGAAAGTACAAGATCCAACACAAGTATTAAAATCAGATGCCCCTTCTATAACTGTCCAGGTTATGATCAATTTGGCATTTCAAGGAAAGGGTCACAAGACACCTCGGATGAACATTGCACAATCTTCTATGATAAGGAGAAGGTATCAAATATGTCACCAGTGATTTCTTGTTATATTCAGTTATATTCTTGCAAATTTTGTTATTGACCAATTAATGTTAAATGGTTATCAGGAACTTCATTAATTATATACATTCTCATCTGAAGTGTTAGAACTGTTCTTTGATTAAGGTGGAGCTTCTTGAAGGTGGTACATTTTGGCTGTCAGAATCACCCTCTGTCCCTGGAAGCATATCGTGGGGGTCAGTGGTGCCATGTGTTGCTACCTGGGCAATATCCATTTAAATTACCATATTTGTGTATTATATATACGTCTCGTCTCCTCTCCTTTTTATGATGCTGAATGTTTTTGTTACCTTGACATGATTTCTACACATTTCAACTCAAGAGAGTTGAACCCCCAGGATTCAGCTTCCAGATTGTAAATACAAACCTTGACGAATTCAGTCCTCGTGCACGCAGACGAAGCGCTTTGCTCACATGGCAACACATAGCATCATTGCCTCCTAACTTGCCAGTCGTATATTGTGGAGGATTCAACACACAAAAAGAGTCAACAACAGGTCGATTTTTACTTGGCAGATCGAGGTATGTCGTGATAAATGAAATACACCTATACATGACATTCATAAGGTGAAAATTTTCATTCTAGGGATTTGATAATAGATACTACAGTGCTGTTATAGTTATTTGATTTTAATTTCAATATTAAATAACATGACACAGAACTAATAGATGTCTTTTGGTTGAGCTATCTTTCTATAGGTGTCATTTTTGGATCTTTCTGTTTGGCTGTTCATCTCATGATAAATGAATATACTCGATATCTCATGTTCATGATAGTGTATGGATGAAATACTGAGTGTTAGAGGTTATTCATATGCATGTAAAATGTGATGTGAAATGTGTAATTGTTGTTTTAAATGGAAAGTTCAATATTTGTTAGTTGACTAAACCAATGCTTTTACAAATTTAGATATATTGTAATCAGGAGAAATGAAATGCAGTAGCTTGGAATAATGGCTGAGCTATGGTTTGGGATGTTCCATCTTCATATCAGATGACGATCAAAGTTCTTTAGGTCTGCCTATCAAATGATGATCAAAGTTCTTTACGTCCGTCACTTTGAGAAAACAAAAGATGCTTCCAGGAATTCAGCTTGCACTTCAGTCTTTAAATCTGTAAAAGATGCTTCCTATCAAATGACAATCAAAGATTGCTGTGAAAATTTAAACCCAACTCTCTCAATCTCTCTTCGCCCATGCATTGTTTTGAGATTTTAGAAACTAACCCACCATTTTCAAGCTCTTTCCTTCCACATCCAACCTCCATACTCGTTATCGCTGATACGACGAGAGGAATCAGCCAATAACGACGGATATTGCCAATTCAGATACCAAAAACCTTTGACCGATGCACCATGATTATAATGCTCACACCCAACTTGTGTTAATTCTTTTTGGGATTGGATAAATTGAGTTCCAAGTACTACGTGCCCCTCTTTCCTTTCAAGTGCCAAACTCTCCTTTCTATGTTACTGGATTTATGGCATATGCAACAGAAATGTTTAGTATTTCATAAGTGAGGTACTTAAGTTATCGATGTGTGGATATGTTATAGGTAGGAATCATCCGTTAGACAATCAAATTAGTATTGAAATTGCAAACTCCTATTTGGGGGATGCGCTGTGTATAAGACACATGCGATGTGCTTAGTTCCATTATCTTTATCCCCTTTTCATTGTTGACTTTTATAGGGTTTCATTGTGGACTCTTACAGGGTTTTCATGAAACACCTTATATGTTCTTTCATATTCTCTCTACTTCAATTTCAAGTTCCTTTTTCTGTTTTTCTGAATATAATTTGTCAATATGATTCTTACCTTTACTTTAAAACAAAGAGCCACATAAAATTATGGGAGGATTGAACAAGTGATAGGAGAACTAAAAAATTATTAAAAAAGAAATGAAAAAAGGGGAAGCCTATAAGAGTACAAGTTGTTTGGTGATTATTTATTTTCTTTTCAAAATTAGTCTTCAACTTCCTTTTAAATTATTTTGTTGTTGTTTTTACTTTTACTCATCTATTTATTACCAATCCCAGATGAAGTTACTGCCATATGATAGGTTGAAGTGACGTTCATGATTTGAATTTTCTGGAGGAAGTATTCAGAAAATTCTAGCGTCATCCCTTTTTTTTTTTTGAATTTGAATCTTAATCTGATGGGACCCAACCTCTGTCAGCCCAGGAAAAATAAATAAATAAGAAACTATGTAAATAATAATAGTAAAAACACACACACACACACACACACACACACACACACACACACACACAAAGTAAAAAAAGAATTACTCAACGAGAAAGGCAATACATAAATGATTTCATGTAAATTTTTAGTTAATGATGGTTCTTCATGCTCTTACAGAGAGCATGGTGCTGTTGGTGATATGAGAGACGTATGGCCTAGTGCTCGAGTGCGGAAAAATGTCTCACTTATACGCACATATCATGGGTTCAAAGGTAACTTCCCTTTCTTCTGACGTATTATGCAATGCTGGAACTTCCATAGCAGTACATAATTTCTACCATTTTATTTTCTGCTCGTTGTTTTGGTTCACCTCTATGCATGCTGGTATTCATCCTTTGGCATGCTGTTTCCTACCCTTATTTAGTTATCCTTCTAGAATATTAGATCATGTCATTGATAAGAAAATGTTGAATTAAAAACTAAAGGCAAACACTTAAAATTAAGGTTTTTTTTTTAAAGATCAATAGCCGCAAATATTTCATATGCAGAAACTTACCTCCCAAATCTTCATATTTAGATTTATACCCCCAAATCATCTAAAACCCAATAAGTTCTCTCTTACTAGATGAAGTTAGAATTTGGATGGAAAGAGGGATAGTTTAATAAAATGTCCCTCCAGTAAAAGAAAATTAACCCCCCCCCCCCCCCCCCCCCTCTCTCTCTCTCTCTCTCTCTCTCTCACACACACACACACACACACACAAACCCTCTCTCACCTTGCATCCGCACCTGCACCACTTGTCATCCGGGAGCGCCTCTGTGTGGATTGAAATCAAAGGCAGAGTTTTGCTGTTGGGTTTGGGAAGAAATAAATTGGATGTTTGGTTTTGAGTGGGGTGAAGGAAAGAGGGAGAAGAGTTTAGAATAAGAGGAAAAAGAGGGGGTCGGGGTTGGGGTTGGTAGAAATAAATATAGTTTATTTACTGTGTTGAAGGGTAAAGTTGGGATTTTATAAAAATTTTATTATTGTTAACAGCACAAAAGGAGAATATTCTCTGAATTCTAACATCATCGAGGGGAATAACTTATTGGGTTTTAGATGATTTGGAGGGTATAGGTCTAAATATGAAGATTTGGGGGTATATGTCTAAATATGAAGGTTCAAAAGTCCCCCCTTTTGTCAATTTGAACCATTTTCACTTTTAAATGAGAAATCTTTTGAATCCTCATAAACATTTTCCTGGTTAATACAAGCTGACATTGGTAACTCGTTACAGGTGATAAACAAGGCGCCATGGAGTTCTTAAAGCTCATATTTAGAGCTTTATGCCTCTGCTGGGATCGCCAAACTCAGGACTTGCATGTGGACTGGATTCTCTTCAGGGGACGCTCTTTGATCCCTGCATCTTGTGAAGTGGTTAACGATAACATTGATGGTTTTTATCCGTCATCTCACTATCCTCTCTTTGCAGAGTTTATGCTTCCTCGTGTGCGGCCACTTGATTCACCAGCTTGAACGATATAATAAATTGTTGTTTTTTCGGAAGTGCCTGGTCATTATCTCGTGTTTTTGTTGGTATGCTCCATTCCCTCGGTAAGATAATCGAAGAGCATGGAAACAGGTTTCTGACAGCTTGTTTTACTAGTCACTTGAAAAAGGCGTAGGCTGGTGGACCAAGATCATCCCCGTTCATCATGGAGGCTATTCTTCTTCTGTCTGGCACATGGAACTCTTATTGGCAAGATCTTGCCAGTGATGTGAAAAAAAATCTGGAAAGATTTTAAGGATTTAGTTTAAATTTGCGCCCTCATGTATTCCTTTTTCTAGTTTTGAACCTGTAGGAGCCACTTGAGTAAGGCTGGTGTTGTTTTTACTAGACTTTGTGATGAACATTGTTCCTTTTATTTGCATGAAAAGGTTTCTCATCCTCCATCAAACTCATTTGTTTTATTTATTACTTTGAATTGAATGTGGGGGGTAAGTTCTGCTTCTCTGCTAAATAATGAACATTGTGTCAGTTAGTTGCATGAACAGATCTTCTGCATGCCATCAATATCTTTAGCCCGGCAATCTTGAGTCCAGTGGAGTTAATCTATCATTCTATTGATTATTTGAAACATTAAACGCATACAAGCGCCAGTCTAATTCCATGAAAAGTGAAAATCGAGTTGAAACAAAAGTAAAAGAAAAAAAAAAAGAAAACTACTATAAGCAGACTCACATTTCAATTTAGAGATGAGAAATGGTGAATATTTCTGATTGATCTATATTTGACATGGTAGCTCCCATGGACTTTGAAGCACTGCGAGTTTCTTGTATCCTATACAATGGTCAACATCGTCAGATAAGAATCTCAAACAATCTAATAAAAACTTGAACTAGAGTTCTTCTAATTCCTCAGTGTTCTAGTGATTTTTGGGCCAAGCCCCAGGTGTAGTTTCCATAATGTTCACAATTCAATAATCACACACATCACCTCACCTGGGATCAAATTTATTGAGATCAAGTATGCAACAACAGCCATGCACAAAATGCTCCCAAGGCTATCGAGAAATTTCATGTAGATGATAATGGCTTAACTGGGATGGCATAGGGAGAATCCCAATCTGCATCAAAGATATCTTGCAGCTGTGCTACAATAGCAGGATGATAAGTACCGAAGCTCACGCCTGCAGTCGTGTAGAAATAGTCCCATACGAGGTTGCTCGTTCCAATATGTGCCCGAACATCACTGACTGCATACTTGCCGTGGTTGACTCTCGTGTAAGCTGGGTAGATGTTTCCAGTGGGTGTTCCTTTGACAATCGCGGCTCCAGTCTTTTTGTACCCAGGCACCTCGTAGTACTTGATCTCAACTTTACCGGCACAGTTATTGTACTTGGAAGAGGTACACAGGACGTTGGAGTACAGAAGCGACTTGAGGTACTGATCGGTGTTCTGAATGAAATGTGCCCAATGGGCCACTAGTATTTTGACTGTCGCGTTCTTAGAGAAGACGACCTGTTCAGATGCTGCAGTGTCAGAATTTGTTATGAAGAAATGGGTGTACAAGTTCAAAGTGAAAAAACAAACAAATAGACATGTGGCAAAATAGAATGCAAATTAATGCCCAGGATTCACTGGTTTGCAACATGCCTTGCTGCACACGTATCTTTTTCCCGTTTTAATCGTTAAATGCTTGGCATTGAATTGATTGTCTATTTAAATGATCCGATCCAGACTGTCAAATTACAGAAAATGGGTCCACCACTAAGATATTTTAGTTAACGGGAACTTTTTTTGGATCTGGAACAATTGTTCTATAGATCATTTTATGGAAGTCAAACATTTTAAGTGGAATATTTGAAGAAAAAAATTTATTGAAAATTTGAAACAAATAGAACATCTAGACTAAAATTAGAACATTTTCTAGAACATTTGATGATATGACATCTTACATTATTTAATTTTTTTTAATTACCATATTAATTATTACTCAAGTATGTTAACAAATAATGCTATTAGTAAATAATTATTATTAATAATTAGCGTTAAAAACAAATATAACTTTATTACTTTAGATGGTACTCACTATTGTTGTTTAATGACATTCTAAGTAATATTCTTAATTAAATAATTATGATCTTGATTTTTTTAAGGCATATTTTTATAAGCACTATGATCCTACTCCAAAAGGAACGTTTCTATAAAGAAGGCCAAGTGTTCTTGCGCAGCAACAGATTGATAGTAGATAATCTTCATATGATTCCAGCTTGAAATAAAAATATATATATAAGCTGCCTGCTCACAAAACAACTAGCAATGTCAAATTATGAAAATGTACCCTATGTCATTAGTTGTTGGAAAATATAGAAAAAAATTGCATCTAACACTACCTCTGATATTGCAGATGAGAGGGATGACCAGTAAATTGTCTGTTTTACATATTCGGACTGCCCAAGCCAATCCATGGTACTTATTCTGACAGTTTCCCCAGCTTGCACAGATTTAATTGTCTCCACCCATGCCTGCTCATCAGCCTGGAACTTGCCAAATGATAGCTGCAGAAGATATTGTGATCAGTAAACTCAGATAAGAAGCATTTTTCCTATATACTACTATAAATATTATTCAGATATATTATGTCAGATGCAAGAGAATTTATACCATTAGTGAGCTCAGCTATTTCCCCAACCAAGGATCAAAGTCAGCTTTGTACATGTGGTTTTTTATTTACTACATTACCAGAACGAATTGCCTACAAAGAATAAAAGGTAGAAATGTCCAGATATTTTAAAAAGAGCAAGCTGGAGTTTAACAGATCTTTTCAAATTTGCTTGCGTTTAAATTTTCAAAATAAAATAAACATTTATGCATATAAAATGCAACAAGGGCTCTGGATCATTTTATGCTAGATTCGTCCTCTACTGGAAATCCACCAATTATCTATACCCCAAAGGAGATCTATTCCCCCTCAGGCCCTTTCCTACTCTGTAACTATTATAGAATATGGATAGCAATCAGCAGAAGTCTTACACTTAATTAATTGTTTTAATAAAAACACTGGCACTTAAATAGTTCTTCAAGTCACCACAAATTTTCATTTTTATCTCAACTATGAGTAACTTATATGCACTGTTAAATGGACTGGAACTTCATCACAAGTGTCTGTGAGCCGATAAGCAGCGCAGTAATGTTCAAAAAAATTTATTACAAGCGCCCAGCACAGTAATGTTCAAAAAAAAAATTGGCAGTACATGCCGATATTGATACATGCGCATGCAAGTATGTGTATACTATTAACATAACCAATCAGTCCATGGTTGGTAAAATTGATTCTGACTTTTACTTGACTTTGTTGTGGCTTGTGGTTTGCATGTGAACTGAAGTGTAATGAAGCAGAAAGGTAATAATCTTGCAAAATATAACATGTTGATGGAGCATCCTACAACTGTCCTCAAAATGTACTAGTATTTCACTGCTTGAAACATCGAAAAACTGAAATATCAAGTGCTCAAGTAACACTGTAACATGAATAATGAATAGAAAAGGTAAATTGAAGATAACAGCCGTGCAACATGGGGCACCAGCTCATAAATCCCCCCCCCCACCCACCCCTAATTATCATTTCCTCCACTTCATCACTTTGGACCCTGGCATTGTGACTTTCTCCATCCACGTGACCACTTTTTTTCATCCATGTGACTCTTGGGTATCTGGCTAACACCTCCACATGACCCCCTTAGGGTAGAGAAGATCGCGACATCAGGGTTCAGGGGGGGAATGGAGGAAATGATAGTAAAGGGAGTTCATGTGCCTGATCCCCCCATAGTACAGGGATGTTATCTGCATTCTACCCTACATAAAATGATCTAATTCATACAATCCCATGAGGCCATGAATATTGCATGTGCCATTTGAGTCTTTGACTAGTTTCTGAAGTATTGGGGTTTGATTGAAAACGAATAGTGAGGGAAAATATTTTATATCTTGTAATGTAGCCTTATTGCATCTGCTAAATGGGGCTAATACAGTGACAATAGTAGAGATGATAATCATGAGAGATGGACATGTGCTAAGAAGCTATTGTTTGACGTGAGAATAGGGTTCCTTGTAAAATTTCCTTGAATCAATTGAAAGATTACAATGGATTTACACTCCGATTATAAGAGAGGGAAGATGTTGAGACTTGAATCTCCCCTTTGTTTAATGCTGGGTTCTTCAGGTGGCGGTGGAAAGTGAATCTTGTTTTCCGTTGACCGGGTGAACGTCAAGAACTCTTGGGGATCTTCTCTTTGGATGGTCGATGGAGTGACGCAGCTCCTGATTGACCAGGAATCTCAAAGAGATTGTATGTAAAGATTGGCTTATACGCAGCAAGTTGTTTGAAGAGTTGAACTCTCTTTCCTTTTCTGTGGAAGCTCACAAGTCAAATTCTTCTCCCAGAATTATCTGACCGACCGACCCCTTCTCAATAGCAAGCAAGGCTATTTATAGAGGTATCAGAGGCGAACGTGCCCCCTAAAAACACTCCATAATGGGGGGTTAACTTCCTCCTTATGTGGGCAGTGATTGACCCCATAACAAGGGCAGTTATAACTGAGACGCGGGTTTCGACCCTTGCGCCTTGGTGCTGCAGTGATGCTGAGACGCGGGTTTCGACCCTCGCGCCTTGCTGCTGCAGTGATGCTGAGACGCGGGTTTCGACCCTCGCATCTTGCTGCTACAGTGATGCTGAGACGCGGGTTTCAACCCTTGCGCCTTGGTATTGCAGTGATGCTGAGACTAGCCCTGCGTCTGGAGTTCTGCTTTTTGATGACTTGTCTTTTAATGATTTTTAGATAGCCTACAGAACCCCCTCCAAAGTTTTCAATATTCCGCGGTTGTCTGGGACGGATTTCGAAATACTTTGGACTCTAGCTGAATTCACCCTTCTCATGATTGGACTGACAATGCTCCGAGCTTGATCTTGTTTGAAGTATGGCCTTCGTGAGTGTACTGTTGAACTCTTTGAAGCCGTCAAAAATGATCGTGACGAGTGTCTAGATGCACAGATTAAACCTCCACGATGCTCTGGGTTTGTCATTGGTGTACTTTAAACCAGGGGTGAACAGTCATCTGCTTGTGCCAGTGGACTGTTGAACTGAATTGCAGAAGTAAGGACTGAATGCAAGTCCTGCAGACACAGGAGTTATGCTGTTTTAAAGACGCGCCTTCTGTAGGGATGTGTCTTTTGGGATGAAGACGCGGCTGTCGCTCTGTGGAGTAGACGCGGCTTTGGCCTAGTTGAAAAGGCGCGACCTTCGGAGGGACGCGTCTTTTGGGATGAAGACGCAGCTGTTGAATGCGAATCCGTGCTGTGAGCGCGTTGCCACGTGTCCTGTAGAATTGAGGGGACATCTTCTTTTTGGTGCGCGAATTTCGCGCTGCATTTAATATGCTTTTCACGCGTCAGGCAGAGATTAGGCGTCGAGCCAAGCGCCGCGTATCTCTGCGAATCATTGTGCCTATAAAAGGCAACAGTCTTTCAAGAGTCATCATCAGACTCTTTTTCATCATTTGAACCTCTTAGGGTTAAGAAAGCTTGAAGCTTTTTTGTTCTCGTTTCTTTCATTCCCAACACCGATTCCACGGTCGCAATGGCACCAAAGCTAAGCATGCTGCTTCGCCTTCTAAGGCCATCGTTTCTGAGACCCAAATGGGTGGTTCCTCCATACAGGAATCCCCTATTTCAGGTATTTAAAATCATCGGACCTGGTTTCCGCCATTAAAGGGGCTTACAGAGTTCTTTTAACTCTTAAATCCCTTTTGAATGTGAACCGCCAACGCGGGCTCATGCCCGTGTTTGATCTTCAGGCGCGGTTCTTGAGTCGATGGACAAGACGCAGGTTTTGATGACCTCTGCATCTTTTATCCGCTTGAGTCCGTACCTGTTTGTTGAACACAAGGCCTCATTGAGCCTTGCGTTTTGGATCCAATACTTAGAATATTTCTAAGTGTGAGGGATTCAGGCGCAGATTTCTTATGATTCTTGCGTCTTGTGAGATCAGACGCCGGTCTTAATGAATCTTGCGTCTGAATCCGATACTTAGAAATTTTCATAAGTCCTGGATTTTTAAAACGCGGGCTCCATGCTAGCCTCGTGATCTTTGGATCTGGACGTAGATTTTGATGATCTCCGCATCTGGGTTCATTTCTGCGTTTGAGTTGCAAACACTTAATCATTTTCTTTCAGATTTCTGATCAAATGTTATTTTCTTTTGCAGTGCGATATTCCTCCAACCCTTTATCCAAAAAGTGCCACTTTGGACATGTAGGCGATGCTGACCACAATCTGACCTGTGTTGCAGAAGACTGCTCCTGTGACTACTGATAAGTCAAAGGAGCGAAAGGAGAAGATCTCTAAAGTCAGCATGAGGGCCCTCCGGGAAATTATCACCGACGGAGTGTTTAAGACGAATTCGCGCACTCCGTTAAAGAAACCTGTCTTCTTTTTTGGCGATGACATTGACGAGGATGGTAGTGCCTTACATGACGGCGATTACAAGTGGCTTCGCCAGATAGGGGATAGGAAATTCTTTCTTCCCAATATGGAGAGGATGTATCCCTTATCCTATCTGTAGCACATGTCTGTTCACCGTGCAATGGAATGTGATCTTACCCGATCTGTCTCCGGTGTCTCTCTCGGCATACTAGGCGCCAAAGGAGTACACTCTGGCGGTCATGGGAGAGAGGTTTTTGGTTTGTTTCCCGGATTGGTCATACCTGAGTATCCAAGAGGGAAACCCCTCGGCTCGGCACTACCTTCATCAATCAGTTCATGAAGGTAAGGGGTGATTTTTCCGTTGACTTCCGCCCGCTCGGGTGGGTTCATTCTTCCGACAGATCCTGGTGGGGCAAGATGGTGGGATTTGTCCTCGTCGAACTCGGAGCTCTGCTGGAACAGGTGGGGCTGCATCACGCGGTCAGGGCTGTGCAGTATGGCCTGCCGCAAAGTTCTCATAACTTCTACGGCATCCTGGAGCATTATAACCCTTTGATGGGGACATTTTTTACTCCGGCCGGAGAGATAGGGCTCGCCCTTCATGAGCTATATGAAGTTTCGGGCTGGTTATGGGAGACGCCCCTTATGAAGAATATGTTCCAACTTCTGAAGAGCTTCATCTATTGAGGAAGGAGAGCCCTCAAATATATGAGACCTATTGGGAAGTATTGTGTCACTTCCACATCTGCGGTCAAATAACCTCCTGGAAGGCCAGGGGTGTCAAGTAGATATCTTGGGTGAGCTACCTATTTAATGGTATAACTGAGAAAGATCACTCAGTGACCATTCTGGCTCCTAGTACCGACGAAGAAATCGCTGAGAGGATTGACGCCTTTGTGAGCTCTTACACCACGGAGTCGAATGAAGACACTTTCAAACCTGATACGGTTTTTGAAAGTTTTCATCATCAAGCCCGGGTCCCTATTTCTGACCGGGCGCTATTGGCGGGCTTACTCATGCTGTGGTTGAAGCGCTGCGTAGTGCCGACACTGCCGCATGAAGTGATTGTCGCCGATGTGGTGTACCCGGCAGTCTTGTTGGCCTATGGCAGGTCTATCGCCCTCCTTCCAACAATGGTGGCTGGAATCCAAAGTGGATTACGGGCTCTGGTTCAAAGCCTGTGCAAAGTGGAGGCCATCGTCGACTCCAAAGGTAGACCAGAGGTTGACTCGGAGGGGAGGCCAAGAGTGAAGACCCCCAACCCCAGGATCGAGCTTCCATACACGTACATGATGGCTTGGTACGTTATGCACTGCCCTTCCCTGATGAGGCCGGTGTCTCTATCCGAGGGTTTGTCCCTTTTGTGCAGAAGCTGAAGAACTCAAGCTGGTCTTGTTATTATATGTTCTATGTTCGGAAATGTATTCTGAACGTTTCAAACTACCATCTCGACCGCTGCTTCCCCGAGATTACTGGTGCATCTTACGGGGATAAATTTGCTGACCTTGTGGGACCAGATGACTTCACAAGGTTGCCATCGGGAGTCTTCTGGTGGCTAATTAATATTAGACCTGGGTACCTGCTCTTTCGGCAAGGGAACTCATGTACGATCGAGCCCTATATGCCGAACCGTTTTGCCCGACAATTCGGTTATGACCAATTATATGTTGGTAACCCCAATGCCAAACTCTCCTTCAGCGGGAATTTGTTTGAAGGTGCTCGGGCCTGGTATTACAGTGTGGCTGGAGGGACAAAAGCTATTTTCAGCTTGCCTCACAAGACGCCCAACTGCTACACGAGCCTCAGTTTCTGCACTTGGTATTTCCAGGCTAGCAGGATGCCTGATTTCTCAATAAATCACTCATGTATCAAGAGCATTAAAGCGTCTTATAAGGACAAATTGGTGTCCAACAAACGCGTGCGAGGCATGGAGGAATACCAGGCAGCTGAGAAAGAGGCAGGAGGGGAGACGGGTGGAACCGAGAGCAGCAGTACCCAAGGAACAGCCTGCTAAAAAGCGTCGACGGGCTGTGTCCAAACGTCCCCATGGCTCTACTTCCAAGGGTGAGCCTGTTCCGAAGAAGGCTAGGAGAGATTCGGGGGCTGAAGCTTCAATGTCCGAGGTCGTCCCTTCTGGTGTTGAGGAACAGAGGGAGGAAGAGGAGGAAGAAGAAATCCCCCTTCTTCGTTATCGTGGACTACACAGCAGGGGCCCCGTGATCTTAGAAGAAGGGGAGCTCGCAGATGAACCCGCTACAACTGAAGAGGCTGAGCAACTTGAGGTTGACCTGGTAGGAAGGGATGATGTTGAGATTCCAGGGGTCTCAACTCAGCCAGAGTCTTCTTCAGTTCAAGAGAGGAGGGGTGAGGAGCAACAGCCTGGGTCTCCTACTGTATTGATGCCCAGCTCGCGAGCAGTCGATCCCAGCCCTACTACTGGGGTACTTGGTGGCAAGGTCTCGATTGTCGAGGCCTCTTGTGTTGAACTATCGTCTTCATCGTCCGGAGAGCATGAATATTATTCTGGCGATGAAGTCGATTTTGGCGATGAACCCGCTCTTCCAGATCCGAGTAAATTCTCACATATTTCGGAGGAAGAGATAAAAAGGTGTGACCCTGTAACGGTTTCGCTAATAGCAACAATCGATGCTGCTGAAGATACTCTCCTTGTCTTTTTGAACCGGCTTCTCCTTTAGCTAGGGAAGGGTTATGACATTTCCTTTTGACTTTGTGCTATAGGGCTGGCTGTCGACAGTGAAGCTACAACTTCCTCTCAGATTGAGGAAATGATACAAGAGTTGGCCCAGCAGGAGGGCCTTGAGGCTCCTACTACTGGAATGCCTCAAGAGAGTGCAACTGTCGAAGTCCAGGCGGTCTCAACCCCACAAGATCTACCCAGGAATTCGCCATCTTCAGATCCTCAGCCCGGTAAGGGGATATTGACGCATTGAAAATTTCTTTGTTTTATTGTGATGTTTGATGTTTTGGTGGTTGGCAGAGAGTGCTGGGGTAGCTCTACTAGAGGATCTTGCGGCAAGCCTTGAGGCAGAGGGTGGTACAGTTCAAACCTCGACCGAGGAACCCGACGTTGCCAGGTTTGCTGTCACTTCAGTCGCCATGGAGGCTGCTACAACAATAACCACCCCAGAAGTCTCGGCGACCATCTCAACTCCTGACGAACCTGTCGTTGACATCCCTCCTGTGCAAGACGAACCGATTCCTGTCTCTCGTCCTGTAATGGAAAGGGGATCCGAAAGTTCGTCAGCAGGGTTCTCTCCAGCTAATGATATCATGGAAGAGCTGGCACGTCAAATGGTGCAGCAGTTTTTTGCTTCCATGCGATCATGCATTGACCTCATCCTTTCTGGGGCAGCTCTTTTGAGTTTGCCCGAATACTTCTCGAAAATCAGATTGAGAACATTGGTCATACTGGGGCCCTTCGCAGGCTAGGGCATGCCTGATGCTGGTGGAGCAGCTGGGAAGCTCTCTGAAAGAGCTCAAGTCCCTGAAAAATGCTGGTTCAGTAGACGAGGCTCGAACAACTCTGGACAAGCTTCTTGCTGCTCAAGAACATGAGCGAAAGGAGATGGAGGAACAAATAGCAGAGGAGGCCCGTCATCTTCAGCATTTCCAAGCTGACTGTCAAAGGCTGATTGGCGATTCAAAGGAATCCGAAATCGTCATACAGAGCACAGAGCAGGTGATTGTCACTGCTCGAGCTACCATAGCCAAGGCAGAAACCTTGATTAAGATCAATGAGCAGAAGCTTGTTGCTGCCAGGAAGAAGTTGGAGGAGCTGGAAACTGCCAAGATACAGGCTGAAGAGAACCTTTCTACTCATTCCTCCAGACTGGAGTCTCTTCAAGCACAGCTAGCTGCGAAGAAATTTTTGTCCAAGGAGGAGTTGCGGGTCCAAGCTCTGATGGAGGTTGAGAAAGCACGCCAGCACGAGATGCATTGTCTCCGAGAACAAATCCGTTCTTTGGCGAAGCAAGATTATTAGCCTCCTTTTTTTGTTTAAAAAAAAAATTTACTTGTCAAGAGCGTCTGTATTACTTTTACCATTTTTGAATCAAATAATAAGAGTTTCCAGAACTTTGCTCTATTTCAAGTTTTTTTTTTGCTGTGGATGAGAACTCAATTTAATAATTGCAGCTCGTGACTGTAGTCTTTAGTTGGCCATAGACTTAGGCTGAACTGAGTCCTTGAGCCAAAACGCGGTTCTGATTTATAATGGAGACGCGGTCTTGAAAAACGCGTCTCTAGCCCTCTAATGGAGGCACCGTGGAGACGCACGGGCTCTCCTTTTTTTTGAAAAAGACGCGGTTCTGATTAGGGAAGGACGCAGATCCCCAGACACGGCTCTTAATTCTGCCAGGCTGCAGAGTTCAGGATATAGTGGGGACGCGGTCCTTAAGCTCCTCAAGACTGATGCAAGGAACTCAGCTGATTGATGGGGACGCGACACAGTCTTGTAGAAACGCGTCTCTGGACCCTTGATATTGAGTTTATGATAAGAACACAATTGTCGTCTCGCAATGAAGACGCAGTTCCAGGATCCCTGTAAATGACATAGGCCTTCTCTGTTAAGGACGCAAGTTTCGGAACGCAGCTTTCAAGTTTTATGTGACTTCAAGGTGCGATCTCGGAATGGGCCCCATTTGCTGAGGGGACGCGACTCTGAACCACTCCAAGGGACGCGGTTACGGAACTTTTAACAGGAATGAGAAGGACGCCGCCTTCGAGTTCACAAAGGGACGCGGGTTTCAGGACGCGACCCTTGGGTCTGCGTTTCTCCCAAGTGTTACATGCAGCTTGTCTTAAAGATCTTATTAGATCTTTAAATGTCACATTGGCGTGTTGACGATTGGGGACTTGTGTCCTCCGATGTTTCCCGAAGCAGCAGTCCACGCTTCAGCCCTTCATCGGGCTTAGACATTAATGTCTTTAAATGCCAAGTCGGCGTTGACGGTTGGAGGCTTGCGTCCTCGCCGCTTACCGAAGCGACAATCCACGCGTCAGCTTTTCATTGGGCTTTGACATTCGTGCGGGAATTAAGGCCAATGGCTCTGATTAGTGCGCCATTAATTATAGGCTTTATGGGTTGCCTATAAATAGGCCTCACCCCCTTAACAGTCCATTACTTAGACTATTTTCCCTCGAGAGCAGGCGCTCTGAGGGAATTCATCTTCTTCCTTCAATGGGATTTGCCCCCATGGACGACGACGACCCAAAGCTTTCATGCTTTTCTTTAATCTCTCCAGAAGATTATCACTGTCAAGTGATTTCAAGATCAAAAAGTGTCTCTTTGAGTACCTTTTATGTCCGCGCCTTGATGCAGAAAGTTCAACCTCTAAAGGGTTATTCTGCGGGTAGGAATTACTTGTCTGCCATGAAATATTTAGCCCAACTGAGTTTCAGTTTTGCTGTCCCTTGAAGAGATTCATCTGCTTGACCTTCTCTTGAAGTCTGACTGGTGGGCACATTATTTGGAAGTTGCGCCTTTTAGACTTCCTGATGAAGTGCGAGTTGATTGAGTCTGAACTCTGACTCAACATCCCTTGAACGCGAGTGTAATGGACTTTACACCTGGACTGCGAGCTTTACATACAGAACTCGCGTTTGAGGCTGTTGACTTAGAAGAACTTTAACTCAGGCCGAAGGCTTCAGACTTGAATGTAGCAACCATTGTTTCTCAAACAAGGATATGGCAATTTTCGCGTCTGGTTCTCTTCGCGTCTTTATACTTTAGACGCAGGTCTTAAATTAGGCTGCGTTCAAGTCTGCGTGACTTCAAAGTCCACAACTTTGATTGCGTCTGTTTCTGTCATAACAGAGTTTTGACTTGCTGCGTGGGTCATCCCCGCGTCTGAAGACCACAGTTATAGCCGCGTCTGTTCTTCAATCTTTCTGTTTCTGGATTCTAATATCCTGGTTTTTTTTTACTTCTCGCAGGTAGCCTCAATCATCCTTTCGCATATTAGCTGGGCCCTTGAGAGAATATATCGGCCAGCGAACTTGTTCGATGGTCGACCATTGGAAGAGAAGTCATGACTCCTGTTTACGGGAGACGAGGATTTGACATCCGCGAGATCCCATTGGACACGATGCACCAGTCATGCTTCCGGGTTCGTCATGGTCACAGTGGGTATGGCGGTGGATATGGTGGTGGGATGGTCCTCCTGCAGGTCACTGGAAAGAGGATGTCACCTGTAAGGTCTCGAATCCTCAACAATCTTTACCCTAGAAGTGACATCGACAAAAAATCCATGTTCATTGGATGACTTTCTGGTGGTAGAGATGTTCATCAACGAAGGATCATGGCCTGCACCAGTTGGTCAGGTGGAATCAGAAGGTTCTGCTGCATTTCGACCTCAAGAAACACCATTGTTCTTGGTCAACGATGGACTCCTTCGATGTTTACGTCATGCATTATGATGTAATCAGCATCCAATCGTTACAATAGTGCTCAGCCCTTCTTTGGCGCTCTTCCAAACATCTTGTATTTGGAGTGGTGAGAATGCTTCAGGGAGTGAGTGCAACCTTTCACTGAGAGAGGGACTTCTTTGTACTCCTGTATTGTAACACTCAATCTTATTGTATAAGAGAGCATTTTGTATCACTTTCATATATAACTAAAAGCGACACTTTTTTCTTGTCTTCTTCTATTGTCTTGAATTCCTTTTATGTATTGAAAATCAGATGAATAGAAGTAAAGGATCTTTGACTTGTCAAAATATGATAATAATCTTAACGAGTCAAAGTCTGTAGAAAGATCCGATTTCCGGAACCCAACAATGCTGTCAGATGTGTGATATTAACTTGACAGAATTGAGATAATTCTTGTGGACCTGCCAATCTATAAAAAAGAGTGACAAGTGAAATTTGTACCCCCAAGGAGGATGAGTTTTCATCAGAGGTTTGGAATTAACTTGACTAAGACCCAGCTGAGGATTTAGTGAAAACACTGTTAACGGTGTAATGTTAACCTAACAATGTTTTTAAGTGGACTTGTTATTCTGTTGACGAAGATAACAAGTGAGACTAGACTCATGGGGAATCTAGGAAGACTTTTTCCGTCAGAGGTGTGACTTAACGGGTTGAATATAGTCTTGTCAGAAGTGTGATGTTAACTCGACAAGGGTGTGAGTCAGAGGTGTAAGATTAACTTAACTCAAAGGTATTCCAGCTTCATTTGGGAAGACTGAACGTGTCACTGTCATAGGTGTAATGTTTAACTTCACAGTGAGGGTAATGCTAGAGGTATAATTTTGAACTTGGCATTGGTCATCTCGACTTTGACAAGGAAGTCTGAGGGAAAGTCATAGTCATGAGTGTATTGTTAAACTTAGCAATGACTTGGACGCTAGAGGTGTGGTGTTAAACTTAGCATCGTTCATTTCAACTTCGATATGGAAGTCTGAGGGAAAATGACTGTCAGAGGTATAATATTGAACTTGGCAGCACCTTGATTACTGTTAGAAGTGTAATGTTAAACTTAACAGTAATTTGTCAAAGGTGTGGTATTAACTTGACAGAAATTGACTCGTGATGGGAGCAATTTGAGGACCTGCCATTCTACTGATGAGAAGTGACAAGTAGAATTTAAAATGTCAGAGGTGTAATTTTAACTTGACAGATTTGAGACTTGTTACCCCATATAGAGTTAACAAGTAAAGTTTGTACTCGATAGGGAGTATTGAAAATTTTCATTACCAGAGGTATAGTGTTAACGTAGCAATGATTGTATTTTGTAGACCTACCATTCTGTGTATGAGAATTGGTAAGGGATTTTAGAGGAGAGGGTGGAATCTTGTCCACTTGGGATTTTTAGCAAACCCTCAGGTATCAACGGATTTGAGGTGCCTTTACCAACTACCGTTTGAGTTGGGCTAGCCATGCTATTCCCCTCAGCATGGTGAGTTGTCGAAGACTTATGTTGTGCTTAGAAGCCAACATTTTCCTCTGTCCTTAGCCGTCGGAGACGTCGGACATTAACGAAGAGAGCAATATTAAAACCCAAGTTTCGCCTTTCGTTTCTTTATCAATATTTACATCATGCATCATGGTACAGTCAGTGCCCGATTAGCTTGTCACCGATCTACCGTGATATGATCGAATAAAGGAAAGAAACTTTTCTTGGATGTGGAGCTTTGATCAAAGGTGTACTTTTAACTTGATCAGCGGAAGAGTACTATTAAGGATAGTACTTCTTCAGGAACCTGTCATTGATCGGCATCATGAGTGTATCGTCATTTGAAGTTATGTGGCGATATGCTCCATTTGAGTAGACTGACTCTACTACAAATGGTCCTTCCCATTTAGGCTGAAATTTTCCTTTTGTCTTATGTGTCATCACCATAGGTCTTCTGACGGTTAAGACAAGGTCACCTTTCTTGAAAGTTCGCACCTTAACTTTCTTGTTGAAGGCTCTGGTAATCCGGGCTTGGTAGAGCTCGATTTGTTGTTGGGCCTGCAGACGTTTATCATCTAAGGCCTCCAATTCTTGGAGTCGCTGTCGATGCTTCTCCTCACTTGTCATCTCCGCTGTCAAGGCGACGCGTAGAGATGGGATTTGGACTTCTAGTGGAAGCACAGCTTCACACCCATATACCAACGAAAACGGAGTAGCTTTAGTTGGGGTTCGAACAGTTGTGCGATAGGCCCATAAGCATTCGCCTAACTTATCATCCCAGTCTCGCTGACTTTTCGAGACAAACTTCTTGAGAAGTTTGCCAATGGTTTTGTTGAAAGCTTCTGCGAGACCGTTAGCGGTGGGGTAGTATGCCGTTGAGGACACACTCTGGATTTTGAACTTAGCGCAGAACCTCTGGAAAGCTTGACTGACGAACTGGGGTCCATTGTCATGGACGATTCGCCAAGGTACACTAAAACGGTAGATGACGTGATGTTTAACGAATTTGATCACATCAGATGACTTTACCTCCTTCAAAGGAATGGCCTCAGCCCATTTGGAGAAGTAGTCGGTTATGGCTAAAATAAACCGATGTCCTTTTGATGATGGTGGGCTGATAGGGCCAACTACATCCATCCCCCACATCTCAAATGGCCAGGTTGAAGTCGTAGAGTGAAGGTACCCTGGGGCTTGATGGATGAAATCACCATGCACTTGGCAGGCGTGACATCTTTTGGCATAGGTGATGGCGTCAGCGATCATCTTAGGCCAATAATATCCCAACCTTTGGAGTCGATTCACAAGTTTTGGGCCAGGTTGATGGGCTCCACACATACCGTCATGGGCTTCTTTCAATACCTCCTGTGCCTCTTTTTGCGATAGGCAGCAAAGTAAGATCCCGTCATGCGATCGACGATACAACGTTCGTGTGATCGCATTATAGTAGAATTTAGGGGCTTTTCTTTTAATGGTAGCCGCTTTCTTGGTGTCCTCAGGCAGGATACCATACAAGACATAGTCAATGTAAGGAAATCGCCAGTCTCTAAGCTCTAGACCGGCTGACGACTCAAGAGCTTCTTTGTCTTGACAATCTCCCATTGGCTCCTAGTAGTCCTCAAGAACAATCTCGGGCAATATAAGTCGTGGCTGTGGACAAATATTTTCTCTACTACTCCAGCTGGAAGAGCTAAGGAGGCAGCGAGAGACGCCAGTGCATCTGCATGCGCATTTTGCTTGCGTGGTACATGGTCAATGTAGAAGTTTGTAAACCTCTCGGCCATGTGGACAGTTGCGTTGTAATAGGGTACTAGATCTTCATGTCAGACTTCGTACTCCCCGCGAACTTGGTTGACGATAAGTTTAGAGTCACCATATGCTTCGAGATTTTTAACGCCAATCTCATCGGCGAGTTGCATCCCAATCAAGAGGGCATTGTACTCCGCTACATTGTTGGAACAACGCTCGGTTAATGAGACGGCTCGAGGAATCACATAGTTCTGTAGGGAGACGAGTACTACCCCTACTCCTGCTACTATATGTCCTTTTGGGCCTGTTCTCAATGCATCGTCAAAGAAAAGTTACCACACTTGCCTTTCAAAGGATGTCTGGGTCTGGCAGACTTCAGCGACCTCATCTGGGAGATCCTCGTAAAGTTTGGCAGCCCTCGGATCTGGATGCTCCGCCAGGAAATCCGCCACCGCTTGTCCCTTCACGGCTTTTTGTGGTAAAAAGTGTATTTCATATTGGGATAGCAATATGGCCCATTTTACCAGTCGGCCGTTTAACGATGAAGGCTTTGTCATGAGTAACCTCAAGGGGTTGACTTTTGATATGACGTTTATAGTTTAGCCTACCAAATAGTGTCGCATTTTCTGAATAGCGAACACCAATGCCAGACATTCCTTCTCGATCAGGTTGTACCGGTGTTCATCCCCGATCATTGTTCTACTCAAATAGTAGATCGCTTGCTCTCGTCCTCGATCATCGTTCTGAGCTAATAAAGCTCCTAAAGAATGATCCATCGCTCGGACGTATATCAGGAAAGGTTTTCCGGACACCGGAGCTGTAAGGACTGGTGGTTGTGTGAGGTACTGTTTAATTTCCTCAAATGCTTGCTGGCAAGCGTTGTCCCAAATGAACGAAACACCCTTCTTCATTAATTTGGTAAAGGGTTGGCATCTTCCGGAGAGATTTGAGATGAACATTCGGATGTACGCCAATCGTCCTTACAATCCCCTGAGCTCCTTGAGATTTCTCGGAGGTTGCATTTCCTGGATAGCGCGAACTTTTTCCGGATCCAAATGAATTCCCGTGGAGGTTACGACAAATCCAAGGAATTTGCCACTGGCCACCCCCAGGAAGGATTTGGTGGGGTTCATCTTTAATTGATGGGTCCGCATGATGTCGAAGACAACCTTTAAATCAGTTATATGATCACCTTTTGTGCGGCTTTTTACTGCGATGTCGTCAACATAGCATTCCACCGTTTTGTGCAGGTGTTCGTGAAAAATGGCATTCATAGCCCTTTGATATGTCGCCCCTGCATTCTTTAGTCCGAAGGGCATGACGGTGTAGCAGTATACCCCCAGTGGTGTCCTGAAAGAGGTATGTTTTTCGTCGTCAGGATACATTTTGATTTGATTATATCCTGAAAATCCATCCATGAAGGACATTCGCTCGAATCCACACGTACTGTCAATCATGACATCTGTGATTGGCAGTGGGAATTCGTCCTTAGGACAGGCCTCATTTAGATCACGAAAATCAATGCAAATCCGGATCTTTCCGTTCTTTTTAGCAACGGGGACGATGTTGGCTATCCAATCAGGAAGTTGTTCTTCCTAATGAAGCCAGAGTCTATAAGCTTTCTGACTTCTGATTGAATTGCCTCCATTACTTCTGGACGAAATCGTCGTTGTTGTTTAACAGGCTTTACGCCCGTATTAATATTGAGGCGATGCATAGACACTCGAGGATCAAGCCCAGGCATGTCCTCGTAATTCCAGGCGAAGACATCTACATATTCTTGTACAAGAGATATTAGATCCTTTTTCTCAGAAGGTAACAGGCCTTCGCTTATAAAAATGGGCTTAGGATTAGCCTCATCTCCTAGATTGATCTGAACAAGCTAATCTTCTGTGGGTGGTCGCGTTGTTCAAAGCGAGTATCCCAAAGAGCATTTAAATGCTTGATCTAAGGATCTGTATCAGATTGGGTCATTTCTTCATCCCTTTCTTCCAGGTGGCTTGTTGAGACCATATTCACTGAAAGTTCTCTGAAGATGTTGTCGACACTAACATCTGATTCCCACGATGACGTGCCCGATGAGTAATCATGGCATAATGACTCTTCAGAGTCAGAGGCTGATGGGATCGGGGTTGACACATAGCCCAACCCCCTGCGAGTCTGATGATAATAATCAGGGGTTTTCCCTTTAGGCACAAAAGATCGGAGTAGTGTTCTCCTTCCTTTGCCGAAATTCAACCCTGGACCATTTGTCAGATCATACCTTATGCTTTCCATCATTCTGAGTGCATTTGGCTCATAATGACCGAACTGAGGGGGTTCCTTCTCGCTTTCTGATTCTTCACGGGATATCGGTTCGGATTTAATTCGTCCGAAAAGAATTAGTTTTTGGCCTTTCCGTTTTGCTGGAACCATGAATACTGATTCTTGCGCATCACCGGCATCTTGGTACGTTTCAAAGGATGACTTCACTGGTATGTGCAATGATGTCAAAGCATCCATTGCCGACCAGAGGTCATCATCCACTTCAGTACTAGTGTCTGAAGGCACTGAATCAGAAGCGAACACAGAAAAATAAGCTAAATCTAATTCTTCATTAATATACCATCCGCCTACATCATCGGTGGTGTTATCAACATCGAGCCTATTAATGCTCGTTACAAGTGGATCTAGTTCCCACATGCACTCTTCTTTTTCCGGCTCGGTGTCAGCTTCATTACCAGAGTCTGGCTCCTCTAGTTGCGGGATTTCGTTTGTTTCCACAGAGTCCTGATACAGGAGAGAATATGTGAAATAGTTCTCGACTCTCTTGAATGGATGCCTTTCGGCAATCAACGTTCGTACCTTTCCACTCTCGTCGATGTATTTCATGACTTGGTGGAAAGTAGAAGGAACGATAGAATTACGATGAATCCATGGGTCCCAGCAGCAAATTATATGAGGTGTCGGCATCGATCACGTAGCATGTCACTTCCGACTTTAAATCCCCAATTTGGCATTTGAGCTTGATCTTCCCCATTGGGCGGGTACCATTGGCATTGAACCCATAAATGGTTGTCTGGGTAGCACTCAACCGGTGGGTAGGAATCCCTAAATGTTGCATGACCCGGCGAGGCATAATACTCAATGCAGACCCTGGATCTACCTGAATACGACTTACTTTAGATGATCTGATGTACCCTGTGAAGTATAGGGGTCGATCATGTTTCCCTTTAACCTGCATATCATTTGCTGTGAAAGTGATGCAGGGAGTATTTTGGGATGCATGGAGGCAATCCTCTACATCTTCCTCCCGTGGTCTAACTGGCACCTGGGTCATGAAAACCTCAGCGTCAGCTAGAGCCTCTCTCAAAGCCTCTCTGGTTGACTTTGATAGCCTCAGGAGCTCGTAAAGAGTGATTCAGGCCGGGATATTGGCCAGTTGAGTCAGGACGTCAAAACGGTAAGGTGTTGTGGATCCTTTCGCGATATCTTTTGAGAGAGCTTTGGAAAACCGAAGCTCTTTGTCTCTCCACAGGTTGTTTTGTGGAGGGCTTGGCTGACTCTGTAGCAGCTTTTGAAGGAGTTGCCGCCATTTCGTCATACTTTTTCAAATATGACTGACCCGAACGGGTTTCCGCCACAAGTTGGTTGGGTTCTGCGGCGAGAACTATTGCTTCCTCTTCTGAATCAGTCAGTGAGGGAACATCAGTTTCCGCTTCCCGGGAAGAAGCGCACACCACATTACAGGATGAAACTTTCGCTTTGCCTTTGGACCTTCTGCTGGTAACAGTGGTCCATTGCTGGCCATCCACAAGGTCAGGATGAACCCACATAACTTCTCCCTGAGGTATGGGAACAGGTACAAGACCCTTCTCTTGTTGATGGTGAGGGTCTATGTTGATCATTCTTAGCTCCCCTTTTAGGATGGAGACTACTCCAGAGGGTGTTGGAGGTTGTCTTCCAAACTGGAGAAATGACGTCATATTGGCTGTCACCTTCTTCTGCTCTGGACGGAGTTTTAATACCTCTGCGTCAATTAGAGCCTGAAGGATGTCCTTGAAGACATAATAGCTCTTGGTGGGGTGTCCCAGCATCCTATGATACAAGCAGTAGTTGGGACTATCGGTTTTACCGACTTCTTCAGGGCGCCTAGCTTCAGGAAGCTTCAGTCTGCTGTTCTTGTTAAGTAACTTGAAGAGCGAGTCGACATGCTCGTCCTTAAAGGAATACTGCTTGCTGGCGCGTGGTTGGCTTGAAAAACCACTTTCCTTGACCGGTTGAGGTTTGACAGGGGACTTGGTCTCTGTCGCCAAGTTATCCTTCCTTTTCGCTTGGAGGGATGTGTCTGGCGCACGTCTTATCGACCTCTCAGGTCTGTGTTTGTTTTCTTTTGCCCTAACTCGGGCGACAATTTCTTCAGCCTGTTCACCTTGCTGGATCAATTGTTTCCAGGTGCGGCTTTCGGCAACTCCTATTTGGGCGAGGAGCGAAGTTTGTAGATTGTGGCGGCATGTTTCCACCAGGGTGACCTGGGTCATACCGCTTGGACATCGAAGTGCTACATTCCGAAATCTTTCTACGAATGATTTGACAGATTCTCCCTTTCGCTGTTTGGTGGCCAAAAGAGTAGGCATGGTGACCTCTGAATCATCTTCAAAGAAGCGCGTTAGGAAGAGCTTCTCTAAATCGCCCCAATTCTTAATGGAGCCTTTTGGGAGCTTCATGAACCATTCAAAGGCAAGCCCTTTTAGGGTGCCGATGAACAAACGTGCCAGGATGGCATCGTTATCTACCACATTCCCTATTTGAGACTTAAAGTAGTAGATGTGTTGGTTCGGTGAACCTTTCCCATCAAAAGCTTGGAGGGTCGGAGCCTTGAACTTGGGAGGGTATGAAACAAGGTCCCACTCAGTCGGATATGGCCGAACCACTCCTGCAGTGATGCTGAGACGCGGGTTTCGACCCTCGCGCCTTGCTGCTGCAGTGATGCTGAGACGCGGGTTTCGACCCTCGCATCTTGCTGCTACAGTGATGCTGAGACACGGGTTTCAACCCTTGCGCCTTGGTATTGCAGTGATGCTGAGACTAGCCCTACATCTGGAGTTCTACTTTTTGATGACTTGTCTTTTAATGATTTTTAAACAGCCTACAGCTATTTTTGAGAAATACGCTATTTAAGGTTAAAGAGATCATCACTGACAGTGAAGAAGAATCAACTGAAACAAGATATGGAAGGTGTAATATAGCTTTACAATGTCCCTATTCAGGACTGTGAGAGCAATAATTTTAACAAAAACAGCAATAAACTCTTCTTCCTGAACTTTTGGGTCGGCTACATGAATAGCTACATTATGAGTAGCTCCTCTATTAAATTAGCACTTACAATGTCATTTTTAACTAATTCCATGTTGCCTTGGTCTACCCTGAGCCTAGATGTTCCTTCAAGTAGGATCCTCTCACTCATAAATAGCACATAATTAAAAGAAAATATGGGGTCATAGTACATACATTCTCGTGGGTCGATAAACTCGTGTGGGAAGAAAATTATACTTTAGGAAGTTTGAAGAATTCACTTATATAGAACATAAATCAAACCATCATTTGAGATAGCCTTAAAGGATGTATTCCAAAGGTTACTTTGAATTCCTCAGATTTATTTCAGGAGGGTTGTGGCAGGCCTGTGACAGCCAACGTAAAACATTGTCATATACTATGAACATAAACCAAGAGCTAAATTTTGTTGGGGCGTTCCCTACCGAGCGACGCGCTACATCGGAGCCCAGATGTAGTGAAAAGTGGGCAAGAGTTGCTTGATTGTCATCTAGAAGCGGCGTGCCACATCGGCGCCCGGATGTGGTGTCAAATGAACAAGAATTCCCACTTTTATAGCGGGTGAGGGTAAAGAAATTAGCTCATGATTATAGGATTATGTTAGCATCGTGGAACATAAGTTCTCTTACAGGTAGATTAGCAGAGTTAGTTGATGCTATAGTTAGAAGAAATGTTAGTATTTTGTGTGTGCAGAAGACTAAGTGGGTAGGTAAAAAAGCTAAAATTATAAAGCCTTAAGGTTATAAACTTTAATATATTGGTAGGATAGAAATCGTAATGAGGTGGGTGTGATCATAGATAAACAATTACTTGAAGATGTGTGGAGATTAGAAGGAAGGGTGATAGGATTTTACTAGTAAAACTTATTTTAGATAGAGAGATTTTTAATGTTATTAGTGTCTATGCACCACAAGTAGGTCTTGATGAGTCTAGTAAGTGTCAATTTTGAGAGGATTTAGATGAGTAGTGCAAGAGATACCCATTATAGAAAAGCTTTTCAAAGGCGGTAATCTCAATGGGCATGTAAGAACTAGTCATTTCGGATTTGATAGATGTGCACATGAAAGATTTGGTTTTAGGAAAAGAAATGAACCAGACAACTCGATTCTAGATTTTCCTTTGTCCTATGATTTAATCTTAGCGAATACTTAGTTTAGGAAGAGAGTCTCACTTGATCACTTTTAAAAGTGGATCAAGTGCGAGCCAAATAGATTTCTTTTTAACTAGGAGAGTAGATAGAGGTAGTTACATCGATGTAAGATAGTACCGGTTGAGAGTGTACTAACCCAACATAGACTCTTAGTTTTAGATGTTCAGATTAGAAGGAGATTTAGAATGATTAAACGTAAGTTAGATCCTAAGATTAAGTGGTGGCGGCTAAAAGAAGGTAACTAAGGAGTCTTTGTACATTGAGTGGTACATGAAGCAGATTGGAAAGTCCAAGATGATCCCAATACAACATGAAACAAAATGGCTAGCTGCATTAAAAGAGTAGTTAAAGATGTACTTGGTGAGTCACGGGGTGGTGCTCCACCATGTAAGGACACATCATGGTGAAATGAAGAGGTAAAACTGTCATTAAAATCAAACGAGACGCTTACAGAGATTTGAAGAAAAATTGTGATGGAGTGAGTTTTGAGAGGTATAAATTAGCCAAGGAGGCTAAGAAAACTGTTCAGAATGCAAGAGCTAAAGTGTACGCAGAAGTGTATGAGAAGTTAGACACCAAAGAGGTTGAAAAGAATATATATAAAATTGCTCGAATAAGGGAGAGAAAGACTAGATACTTATGTACTGTGAGTTGTGTCAAAGGTGAGGATCAGAAGGTTTTACCTCGAGATGAAGAAATCAAAGAAAAATGGAGAGAGTATTTTGACAAATTGTTCAATGGTAGTTCTACTCAAGATTTGAGCGACCTTACCATTCAGTGCCAAGATATAAACCGTAATTATATGCGCAGAATTAGCAAATCTGAAGTTAAAGAGGCCTTAAAGAGGTTGAAGTCAAGGAAAATTGTTGGCCCGGATGGAATTCCTATTGAGGTATGGAGATGCTTAGGAGAGATGGACGTGATATGGTTGACAAACCTCTTTAACAAGACCTGTCTATCTAAAAAGATGTCAAATATCGTGAAGAAGTATTGTTCTTAGGAGACCAGTATCCATTGTCTCGTAGGCACAATAATGGGGGACGTGAGATTCGCTTGACGTGTACCTTATTCCATATCATATATATTTTGAACTAACATTCTTATTGCAGGGATTATGCTGAAATATTTATATTTATAAATATTATGCTGATATATTGGTTCTATAGAGACTGATTAATACTGTTCTAATTGGTGTTTAAATAAGGAAGAGAACTGAAAAGTGGTTCTTAAATTAAAGAACGTTCTATCGAATAAAAAAACTCCCACCTGATTTTCACCAACCTGGCCAATTAGACCGGTCGTTCTTGATTGGCGATTAGAAATAACAGTCGTGATCGGCAGTGAACTTGAGATCGAGATCAAAGAGGAGGCCGAAGATGGCGGTCGATTAGATGGCAGCAGGTTTGATCTGTAATGGCGGTTGCAGATGAGGTTTTCAATCGCAGGCGAGCCAATACTGGGGGGATATTTGTTGGAGCCGACATCGCTAATGTGGGAGGCCGATATCGATCGAGATCAGAGATCCAAAGATATGAGCTATTTAGGCTGTGGAGAAGACCGAGTTAACTTAGTAAGTCTAGGCGGCAGACCTCCACCATCACCGAGTGAATTCTACAAGGAGAGGCGATCCTTGTGGGAGATTAGAGTTTTTTAGAGAAGATAAGAGATTCTGATACCATGTTAAGAGACGAGGGAATTCTCATATTGATTTCAATAATAACAAAGTTTAACTATAACAGGTTTAAGGACATAAAACTTAGCCAATATATAGTTGTACATATATTTCAACAATTTTGGGTTCTTCCATCTCTCACCATCGTTGCTCAACCCAAGCCTACCCAAAATAATCTCTTTTCTTTTTTCTTTTCATTTCAAAATCTAAAATTGGAAAACTTGAGTGATCAACTTGTCGAAATCTAATTAATATGTAAAGAAAATTTTTAATGTGATTAGCAATATAAGCAATATGAGCAATGAGAAGAATTTGTTTCGTCAGAGTTGTTCAAACTATCGTGAAATAAAACTCATGTGCCACACCATGAAGCTTTGGGAAAGAGTAATTGAACACAAGTTAAAGCAGAATGTTAAAATATCAAAGAACCAGTTTGAGTTCATATCGGGGCGATCAACGACAGAGGCTACTCATTTGCTTCGTCAACTTATAGAGCGATTTCAAGAGAGGAAGAAAAATTTATATATGGTCTTTATTGATTTAGAAAAAAACTTATGATAAGGTGCCAAGAAAGGTATTATGGTGGACATTGACGAAGAAAAGAGTTCCCATCAAATATATTGATATATTCAGGACATATACGATGGAGTAGTGACAAATGTCAAAACTTGTGGAGGCATAACAAGTGATTTTCTATCACATTTGGATTGCATCAAGAATCTGCATTGAGTCCATTCTTATTTACTATAATGATGAATGAGCTTACTAGAGCTATTTAGGATGAGATACCGTAGTTTATACTATTTGCTAATGATATTGTTCTAGTCGATGAGACGAGAGCTGGGGTAAATGCCAAATTGGAGTTATGGAGGCAAACTCTAGAATCTCGAGGTTTTAGATTAAGTAGGACCAAAACATAGTATATAGAGTGCAAATTCACAAGGAATCCGAGATTATAGTATTGTGACACTAGATGGACAAGAAATACCAATGAGCAGTCATTTTAAGTACTTAGGCTCTATTATCCAAAAGGATGGGAAGATCAATAGTGATGTCATAAGATCCAAGCCGGCTGGTTGAAATGGAGGATCACAACAGGAGTTTTATGTGACTGTAACATTCCGTTATGGCTGAAGAGAAAATTTTATCGGACTGCTATTAGGCCAGCTTTGTTATATGGCACAGAATGTTGGGCTATAAAGAGATATCACTCCCAGAAGATGAGTGTAGCAGAGATGCACATGCTTCGTTGGATGTGTGGTAACACGAGGAGAGATAAGGTGAGAAATGAGGATATTCGTAGTAAGTTAGGCGTAGCCCCTATAGAAAAGAAGATGAGAGAAAACCGCCTATGATAGTTTGTTCACGTGTGACGTAGACTTACAGATGCGCCAGTCCGACGAGTAGAGTGTATCAAATTAGGGCAGGTTGAAAGAGCACAGGGGAGATCAAAGAAAGCAAGGATGGAGGTGATACGATAAGATACAGAGGCTAAAGATCTCAATGAAGACATATTGTTCGATAGGAATGAGTGGAGAAAGCCGATCCATGTGCCCGAACCAGCGTAATTCTCTTTTGGTTCATGTAGCCTACCTCCAAATACTTGGGACAAATTGCTTAGTTGTTGTTGTTGTAGATTTATTTCCTATTATTCTGTAGTGCAAAAGTTACAGTTTCATCGAAGTAACTAGTAACCATATTTCTCAACAAGTCCTGTTATATGTTACTTGTACAAGTAAATCTAGTGGTGAAATTAAATATTGACAGAGTGATACTCACCATGCCAACCCTTACGCCTTTTGGTTGACAAAATAAATGGGTAGTTTGGGAAAAAAATAATTGATATGGTACTCTTTCCTTCTTAATGTTTATAGAACAAGCTTCCATGTCATGTAGGTCTGAACAGATTTACTTGAAGATCAACAATTTGAACTCAGTAGATCCAGCGAAGATGGCTAATTCTTATGGAAGATCTTTCTTAAAACCAAAACAGCAAGCAGGCACAAAGCATATATACAATTGAACTCTAAAAACAAAAACCACATGTTCCTTGAAGAATAAATGACACTGGCAATTGGTGTTGGCCTTTGAGAGAACTGTTGCAACTTTCAAACAGGGGTAATTGTCTTGTGAGTATCCGAGATTACAAGTCCAACGGTACCAGTGCAACATAAACTTGGTATGTTCTGGTGAACCAATTATTGAAAGGCTAATTTGAAATTCTTTTGGAATTCTAGTTCCTTCAAAGTGGAAACCTATATTAATATGCACTCAGACACTGTGGATAAACCAAAACAGTTCATGGTGGGGCCATTAAGAAGTGAATATTACAGTTAGACACGTAAGTTGGCAGTTTCTATCCCGCCACCTAGTTCGAATAGTAAGTAGTTAAGTCAGGTGCTTTGCAGTAAAATGCTTTGAGGAAATAAAACTTGTCAAAAAGGTCATATAGCCAACATGATTTCATCATGATAGAAGAATACTTCTACATTATAGCTTCACAGGAAGTTACCTCTGCTGGGGCAAATGACAGATAGCTTGAGTGATGCAGTGCACTGGAGATATTGTATCCAGGTGTCTCCAGAGGAATCCTAAACATATAAGGGTCTGATAATATTGGGTAACCATCTACATGCGGGACTTCTACATATTGAGGAAGAGGAGACCTGGTAAGAAAATATTCACAATATTAATGGAAAAACTGAAACTAAAGATTTTTCTTGCATTTCATATTTAAAACTGGGGTCTAGAGGCACAGGTCATGTTATATGGTTAAGGCTCTCAAGTACAGAAAAGAAATATTGAAATTATCAGACCATAAGCAGTGTGATGGTTTGAAGAACGATGACGGCTTGCCAAAAAAAAAAAAAAAGAAAAAAGAAACTCTCCCTCAAATTAAAGATAAAATCAAATGCAAGCTATGCAGGCTTAAGGCAAATCCCATCACCACCTACCCCTCCACCCCCACCCCCCACCCCCACCCACCCACGCCCCAACACAAACCACCACCACCACGGCGCGCGCACATAGAGACGAAGAAAAACCCTCTCATGATAACTCTTCTGACTTGGCATTGTATGATTGTTTCACGCTGTAGAGCGTCTTTACAACATAACAGCTCCTCATTATGTTTTTCTAATAGCATTATATTCGAATTATTATCTAGTCGAGTTAACCAAATTCAGGTTTAATTTAGGTCATGAAGTTTATCCTTGGGATGAAGTTAAGGCTAGAGTTCTAATTTAAAATAAAGCCAAGAAACATGTGTAATGGCATCATCGCTTTGAGCTATGGAAGAACATATTTAAATGTTATGGTGGAACTTAGACAAAGAAACAAAACAAAGTCTAAAATACACCTTCTCTCAAACAACCATTTTAATTACTCACACCACCACTTACTCTAATTCATGTAGACTTAACAGCAAAATTTTCCTACAAAGTTATAAAATTTAGGTATTATATGTCAAAGGGAATGGATAAGGAGTACCATAAGTAAAAAACATGTCAGGTGCAAGAACCTATCCTTGTCAACCTTTCCAGAGAAAGAGATCCGCACAACATACCGCTAGATAAATAATCTTAAACTTAACCAAAGCCCCATCATTTCTGCCCTCTTCCACAAGACTAAGTAATTAAGGCTAATGTCATTTTGTTAGGCAACAATATATGAAGTGGCAAATCCGCTCTTCTTGTTTTCAAAAACCAGAAATAGGAAACTATAATCACTATAAAAAAAACATTTCATAAATTACATATAGAGGAAGTTGAGGAAAGCTGGCAACACGTTTTACTTGTGACAGGGAGGTCACAAGTTTAGTACAAGCCACAACCAAACACAATGAGAGTAACTTTCTTCCCTTTATCTGGAGAGGCTGGAGAGACCCAATTATATTGGGGAAAAAAGAAGTTATTTCATACATCACAAATTTCCCAATTAACCAAACTCTTTCGATGGTTGTTTGACAGCTGAACATATGATTTTGCATCTAAAGGCTATGCCGCATGCACAGCTGAATTTGCAACTATAAGGCTATGCATGCACAACTGAAAGCGAGTCCCGTGTTTGTGCCCAACAAGTGCCGGACAAACATTTGCGGAACACATCCTGAACACACTAGAGCCATGTTAGACTTCAAGGAAAGAAACCATAGTGTGTTGGAGCCATGTCCACTTTTAAAAAAAAAAATTCTAAAGGTTGCTTCTGCATTTAAATAAACACAAAGATATCCTTTGCATAGCTCGGACACCACTGTAACACAATCTAATCAGCTTCGAAACTTGCATGCGGCATCTTGGGCTTGAATTAGGGCGGTTATTGGATTGGACTTTCAGATATATTCTTTAGTCTAACGTTAGAATCTATAGATGTTATTCGTTTAGGGGTTACGTTGTATTCTTTCGACATTTTGGAGCAGCATGTCGTATACACTCCTAACCATTTGGTGTTTTGATGTGTTATATACATCTACATATGCATGAACATACATACATACAAATAAACATGCATGCATGCATATACACATATACATACATGTGTGTGTGTTGCCATGTCCTTGTCTACTTTTCAACACTTCCGTATCGTCATTCTCTCAATGTCGATCTCGATCGATCAACACAGCTAGTCTGCTTATAAATCAACTAGTAATAATACAACCAACTTTAATAAAATATTCTAGCAATGTAGAACATAAAAGTATTGTTAGAATAGTTATTAGGCTATTGGTTATTGAGGTATTGGGCTTCTACCCAATAGACCCATACGGCCATACCCATCATTTTTATTATATATATGTATTGTCTCTCCTTTATTATCAATCAATTCCTTTTGAGGGTATCTATTTCTCTACATGGTATCAAAGGAAGAGAAACCCTAACCCTAAAATTACCATCTCAAAATCCACCTCCCTCAAAATTTCCCCTTCCTCTCCTAAAATTTGCAAAAATAAAAAAATTAAAATAATATTGTTCACGTGAACAGTAACGTGTCAGTACTGTTCACGTGAACAGTAACAGGTGCTGCAAGCCCTCCATCTTCTCCAATAAGTGCCACAACTACTCAAAAATTAGATTTTTAGATCTGATCTGGCTTTTTTAATGCTCTACAAACCCTATCTGGTGAGATCTGATCTGTTTACTACTAAAAAAAAATCAGATTTTTACATATGATCTGGCTTCTTTGATGCTCTACGAGACTTCTCTGGTGAGATCTGCTCTATTTACTCTCAAAAATTAAATTTTTACATCTGATCTGACTATTTAAGGTTGTCTATGCTACTATCTGGTAACTAAGTTATTTGTTTCTTTTCATTACTGGCTATTTACTGCTAGTACTGGCTATCTTTCTGGTGATTCTATAACTAACTTGGATGTCGACTGTCTCAAGTACTTCATCCTCTCTTGTTCCTCCATCTTGGCTCTCTGATGATACTGCTCATGTTCTCTCAGATACTGCCTCTGCGCCTTCTGGTGCTCCTACTGTTCAGATATCACAAAACGAGTATGACAGGTTACGTCAGCTCGAGTTCTATCAGATAGATCATTCATCAACTCATTCATCCTCTTCAGATATGAATGCTTATATTGCCTCTCCTCACAGACCTTGGATATTAGATTCAAGAGCCCCATCTCACATGACAGATATTAAAGGCAAATTCACCTCTTTACATATTTCCACTCAATTTTCTTCTGTTAATATTGTTGATGGTCACAATCTCCTGTCCTTGGTGATGGGGTAGTTCAGGCTACTCCATCCATGAATGTTAAAAATGTGTTATATGTTTCAAAATTTCCTATAAGCTTGTTATCCATCAGCCAGTTTACCAAACAACATAACTGCAATGTAACCATTTTCCCTTCTTACTGTGTCTTTCAGGACCTGACAACTGGGAAGAGAATTGATTCAGGTCGTGAGAGAGGAGGCATGTACTATTTGGATGAAAGAGTGTCCCCTACTGGCTTAGTTGCAGGTCAGTTTGATCCTATTCTACTCTAGCACTGACATTTGGGTCATCCCTCATTGCAGAAACTTCGGTCAGTAATTTCTATTGAGTCTACTTTCTCTACACTTCGTTGTGCGTCTTGTGAGATGGACAAGCATCATCGGGTCTCTTTTCCGAGTCGAGTCAATAACCATAGTAGTTCTGCATTTGGGTTAGTTCATTCTAATGTTTGGGGTCCTAATCGTGTGTCTTCATATAAAGATTTTAGATATTTTCTCATCTTTGTTGATGATTTCTCTCGTATGACTTGGCTATATTTGCTAGAAAAGATGTCTGAATTTTCTGGTGTCATCAAACTATTCCATAATGAAATAAAAACTCAATTTTTTACCTATATCTGTGTATTTCGTACTGACAATGCCCTAGAATATATGAAAAATGATGTGTCTATTTTTTTTCTAAGAATGGGATTATTCATCAAGCCTCCTACTCTCATACGTCCCCACAGAATGGTGTTGATAAACGCAGACACAGACACATCTTAGATGTTGCTCGAACCATGATGATTCATATATATGTTCCGAAGTATTTGTGAGCTGATGTAGTGTTAAGCACCTGTCATTTGATTAATAGGATGCCCTCCTCAGTTCTTTATGATAAAATCCCTTTTTCACGTCTATATCCTGACAAAAATATCTTCTCAGTTCCTTCGCGTGTTTTTGGTTGTATATATTTTGTTCAGGATTTGTCTCCAGGTCTGAATAAATTATCTCCTAGGTCTATAAAATGTGTCTTTGTTGGGTATTCTCGAGCTCAAAAAGAATACCAGTGCTATAGTCCATTAACCAGAAAGTATTTTGTGTCAGCTGATGTCACATTTTTTAAATCAATTCCCTACTTTTCTCCACAAGTTCCAGTTACTGTATCAAAGTCTATTTCATTTTCATCGTTTGTTCCTTTTCCTGCACCTGCTACTGTCCATGATGTCTCTTCGCCAGTGTCACTAAAAATACTACAGCGCCACCTGTACCAAAGTCACCTCGAAAAAAGTTTTCAGACATGTCTACACTCATCGGCAAAAAGTTCATGCCTCTTAACCGATTCTGGCCGCTCCCTCCAGTGGAAGGTCCACCTCCTTAGCCATCAGTACCTTTCTCTGATCTTGATGTTCCTATTACCCTCCTCAAAGGTAAACGGCCTTAATTGATCATCCTATCTCTCATTTTATTTCATATGATCGGCTTACTTCCTCTTTTAGCCATTTTGCCCTGTATTTGTCCTTTGTATTTTTACCCAGGTCGTATAAGGAGGCTACATTGGTATCTGCCTAGAAGCAGGCTGGGGATGATGAGATGGATGCTCTTATTTCTCGAGGAACTTGAGAGTTGGTCTCTGCACCCAAATATGCTGTTGTTGTGGGTTGTCGATGGGTCTATGCCTTGAAGTATCGCTCTAATGATTCAGTGGATAGGTATAAGGCCAGACTTGTTGCAAAAGAATATACTTAGACTTATGGCATGGACTACTTTGAGACTTTTTCCAGTTGCTCGGCTAAACTCCATTTGAATTTTGTTTCTATTGCTGCTAATATGGAGTGGCCCTTATTTCAACTAGATGTCAAGAATGCCTTTCTCTATGGGGACTTGAAGGAGCAAGTTTATATGGAGCAACCTCCAGGGTATATTGCTCAGAGGGATAATACTGTCTGTAGACTCATGAAGACGATCTATGGACTCAAACAGAGTCTAAGCGCATGGTTTGAGAAGTTCAGCATGATTATTTCTGGTTTTGGATTTGCTAGTTGTCATTCAGATCACTCAGTGTTTGTTAGTCGTACTAAGTCTGGCTCAGTGATACTGGTTGTGTATGTTGATGACATTTTGTAAATTGGGAGTAACTATTGCCTTGGCAGAAACAAATGAGTATCTCAAATGACATTTTGTGACGAAGGATATAGGGAAGCCAAGATATTTCCTTGGGATTGAAGTTGCTTATCAAAAGCATGATTTACTTCTATCTCAAAGGTAGTATACACTCGATCTCCTTGAGGAAATTGGCATGTTGGGGTGCAAACCTGCTAGCACTTCAATGGAAGCAAATGTGAATTTATGGTGTGATAATAGCCATCTACTTGATGACCCAGGATAGTATAGAAGATTGATAAAGAAGTTGGACTACTTGATAGTTACTAGGCTCGATATAACCTTTGCAGTTGGAGTACTAAGTAGGTTTATGCATCAGCATAGAGAGGTTCACTGGACAGCTGCTCTAAGAATTCTTATATCAAAAGCTCTCCTGAAAAAGGTTTGTTGTACAAGAAACATGAACATGTTCGTATTTTTGGCTATTCTGACTCAGGATATGCTGGTGATAAGGGAGATAGAAAGTTCACTACTGGCCATTGCACATTCATTGAAGGAAATTTGGTGACATGGAGGAGCAAGAAACAAGATGTTGTCTCTTGATCCAGTGCAGAGGCTGAGTATAGAGCCATGACACATACTACTTGTGAAATAGTGTGGCTGAAGAATCTGTTATTAGAATTTGATTTTTGTCATCTTGGCCATATGCCTATATTTTGTGATAATCAGTCTGCTATCCATATCGCTCAGGAGTTCCATGAGGACTAAGCATATAAAAGGTTGACTATTATCTGGCCAGAGATGCATGGACCAAAAAGGTGGTTTCTCTCCCGTTTACTCCATTTTCAAAGCAGTTGGCAAATCTACTTACCAAAACAGCTTCTCCAAAGGTGTTTTTTGTCTTATGTAGCAAGCTGGGCATGGTTGACATTTATGCTCCACTTGAGGGAGAGTGTTAGAATAGTAATTGGGCTATGGGTTATTGAACTATTGGGCTTCTACCCAATAGACTCATATCCATCAATTTTATTATATATATGTCATGTCTTTCCTTTATTATCAATCAATTCCTTTTGAGGGTTTCTATTTCTCTACAAGTATTATCCTCAATCCTTACTATAACTTCAGAATTTCGACGTAATGGCAGGGCCCATAATATGGTATTAGAGAAGTTTATGTTCAATTCTCACCGGGCACACATTAAAAAAGTAGATTTAATAAAAAGTTACCACTATGCAAAAATCCAAGTTTCAGCCCATAAAAAAAAACTCTCAACCTATAAGGGAGTGTTAGAACATAAAAGTATTATCCTCCATCCTTACCATAACTTCGGAGTTTAGATATAGTTACTTGAACAAGAACACTCTGAAGCAACATGATAGACTGTATGAACAACAAGAACAATGCCTTTATCCTAAAATTTTTGCATCGACCGAATACATCCTTTTCTTCCAATTAGCTCTGTTAAGGATCATCTCCTCGATAAAACAAAGCATAAACATACTCTTCTTAATTGCCTCTATCCAAGCCTGTTCGGTCTCCCTATAGCCCTATTAATTATTATCCTATCATTTTTCTTAATTGGTGCATTTATTGGCATGTGTTTCATGTCGCCAAACCATCTCAATCAATTTCTCTCATTTTATCCTCAATAAAACTAACCTTTTAATATTTACGGATGCACTCATTTCTTATCCTATCGATTAGTGTATCATTACTCATCCAACACCCATTCTTTGGACATGTTTCTTCTTAATTGCCCAACACTCTTTGATGCGGACAACGGAACAAAGACATGGCATATCTATCATCGTTGAAGAAGACGCGCCAACTCGAGATAGATCCAGTAGTTCTAATAGTATTAAGATTATTAGTTTCTACTTTTTTATTTTTAATTTTTTAGTAATCAAAATTGAAGTAAGATTTCTAGTTTCCTTCTCATGTAGATTTTCTTTTTATGTATTTTTTCTTTCTGTTAGACTTTCAATTTCTTTTAAGATTAGTATTTCTAATTCAATTATAACTTAGAGAGAGCACAATTTTGTAGCCTATATATAAGGCCCTCATGTAATCACTTTAAAAGATAATGAACAATCAATGAAAGTTTTTCTTTACTCTCAAATTGACTTTGATTATTGAATTTCTCGATCCTAAATTCTGTTAGAGGTGGGATGTCCTAATCAGACTCAATTAGTAATGAGATGCTCTAATTGATTTATCATCTGCATAAGCGCCTCGAGTCCTCGACGATCTTGTTTTCGTCGACTGTACATGTTCTCTTTTGCGTGAGTTTAAAGATCAACAAACAATCAACGAGCAAAATAAGATCAAATTTACAATCATCTCAGGCATTTTTCTTATTACATTAACTTCTTAATTATAAATCTAACTATACATTATTTAGTCTGTTATCTATTCAGATCTTCTATCCATACAAATAGAAAGTGAACGAATCTGAATTATCTTATAGTTTCAATATCTTCTTTCTTGATAGTAAGATTTTTTACCTGCAATAACTATAGCAAACAATTAGTTTCTTACTTTGATATGGATAAAATACTCGCATGTTAAATTAAATAGCTGATATTAACTGTTTTAAATTTTCCTACCAACGATCTTTCTTATTGGTGAAGCATATCTTTGAATTATTTTATCTTTTGCTTCTACCCCTGTACATGTTTCACATCAGTTTAGTATCAGAGCACAATTAGGTAGGATCTGCATAGTAGTCACGTTTATGTGCTTTCTAGCATCTAGTAAAATTTTATTCAAAACAAAAAAGTGTAGTTTAAGAATTATTAAAAAGTAAATCTTTCCCTAAAATTCAATATGATTTGTGTATAACTAAGAAAATGTTCTCAACGTGGTTCTGTAATTAAAGAACGCCAAGAGCGAAAAATCTTTCACCTGAGTTACACCGATCTGACCAATTGAACTGGTAAGATTAAGGATTTGATTAATCTGACAATTTTTAAAAAAAATCAACAAAATAAAATAAAATTTAGTTTAGATTTGCATTTATCATACATTGCATGCCAACCCGTAGTGATACCACATACTTGCGTGAAGAAGTTAGTGAACCCAACACTGATCCATAGCCTCCCAACCTACCTTAGCTGACATCATGGCTAAACTTGAAATCCTAACTCAAGAAGCAATGCCTTTCGTTTAAACGCAAAATGATTGATAGGGTAGTGACCAAATTAGAGATCCACAACCAGATCCTGAAAAGCGGTACCACTTGTGTAATCTCATAGTTAGAAAAGTTGTGGACAAGCCTAACAGCATTATTCCTTTGATATTCACTCCCATAGTAAAAGAGTTTAATGATGTTCCAAAAGAATTTCAAGAAAACCCACTACTGATATGTGACGTCCAACCCAAGATTGAATCTGATTCCGAAAAGTTTACATATCACCCAGACATACATTCTGATTTCGAGGAAGACCTAAATGATGACTTCGCTGACAACCAAGTTGATGAAGAAATAGGTGATGGTATCATAAAGTCTAGTACCTTGATTTCCCTTGAAGTCACCCCAATGCTTACAAAACTAGTTAACATCTTTCTAAAGATGTTATACACAATGGCATTACTCAAACACCTTCGAGTCACTTGTCCATTGTTAGCATTGTCTTGTAGCAAAAAGGATATATGAACTGTAGAGTCGTTGTGGACAATGGAAGATGCGTCAATACAACATTCTTTGAGATATTCGAAAATGATGGATTAAAGTCATCCCTCTCACTCGTTTAATATACCATGTTCAAGTTCACAACAATAGAAGTTTCACAACCGTGTCTAGTCCCAATCGATTTTCATCTCTACCTTTGGAGAACCATGTGGCATATGTTAGATACTAAGTCTAAATTCTTCACTGCTTTTCAACCCCAAATCGATTATCAAATTGAAGTCGTCCATGAGTCTGCATTATCATTTACATTATCTTTTGCATCACATCACAAATTACACAAGCAAGTCATGGATAAAACTGCTCGAAACAACGCCCACTATAAGTTACAATTGACATTAAAAAATTGTTTAAAACTTTAATGTTGGTGATGATTTACATGTTTGTAGTATTGAACTGTTTCAAATCTTAAAGAAACTAAATTGCCATGTTTACCTCATAGATTTTGGTATCAGTTCTATTTTCAATATTGAAGATCTATGGATTACAAAAGTTTTGATTTTAATCCTATCAACTTTCTTATTGATGAGTCATCCCATGAGCCTATTTTGAGAGACCCTCCATTCCACTAATTTCAAATATTTTACCTAGCACAATTGATCAGATTGATAAAATTTTGAATGATGAAATTATCATTATTCGTAAGTATTTGGTTCGATAGAAAAGAAAAGCACTAATTGATTACATATGAAAAAAAAATCAAAGTGCGCTATAACAGATTGATTCCGAATCTTCGATACTTTGGACTAAGATGAGTTCGCTTCTATTCTGACTCGAGGGTCGAGCTCTCTCCAACACGAGGAGCACGATGCAAAAAAACAGAACAAAGACATAGCGTTTCATCGTTGAAGAAGAAGCGCCAACTCGAGATAGATCTAGTAGTTCAAGTAGCATTAGGATTACTAGTTTCTATTTTTTTTAATTTTTTATTTTTAGTAATCAAAATTGTAGTAGAATTCTGGTTTTATTTTCATGTAGGTTTTTTCATGTATTTTTCTTCTTTTAGACTTTCAATTTTTTTAAAATAAATATTTCTAATTCAATTGTAACTTGGAGAGTACAATTTTGTAGCTTATATAACGCCCCCATGTATTCACTTTAAAAGACAATGAACAATCAATAAAAGTTTTTCTTCACTCTCAAATTGAGTTTGTTTATTAGATTTCTCAATTTTAAATTCTGTTAGTGGTGGGATGCCCTAATCAGACTTAATTAGTAATGAGATGCTCTAATTGATTTATCTCTCTATCTCCCCTTTAAATATCTTCCTCTCAAATAAATCTCCGTCGAATATTCTCTCCCTCATCATGCAGCCAACAATTTCAGCCTTGTCTGCATAAGCACATCGACTTCTCGATGGCCCTGTTTTCGTCGGTTGTACATGTTCTCATCTACGTGAGTTTAGAGCTCAACCAATAGTCAACAAGCAAACTAATCAAAATTCAAATTTACAATCATCTCAGATATTTTTCTTACTACATCAACTTTTTAATTACAAGTCTAGATACACATCATCTAGTTTGTTATCTATTCTGATCTCCTATCCACATAAATAGAAAGTGAGCAAATTTAAATTGTTTTGTAATTTTAATATTTTCTTTCTTGATAGTAGGATCTTATACCTGCAATAACCATAGCATACAATCAGTTTCTTGCTTTGATATGAATAAAGTACTCACATGTTAAATAAAATAGTTGATATTAACTGTTTTACGCTTTTCTACCAACGATTTTTCTTGTTGGTGAAGCATATCTTTGAGTTATTTTATCTTTTGCTTCCGCCCGCGTACACGTTTCACATTATTCTCACCATACAACATAGCAGGTCTTATAGCCATTTGTATAATATTCTCTCTTCAATTTCATAGCTCTTACAACCGCTCTATATGGCAAAATCTATGAAACGAAGAGCCGGTATAACATCAAAAGTATCACAAGCTTAAGTGCTATCAAACATTCATTTAAAAAGAAAAAAGAAAAAAACATAATTAACAATAAACTAAACGTAGTTTCACTCCATATATTTAACAGAGAGTAACTTAATCTACCTGCATCTCTCTTTGGGATTGATGAAATGTGACCAACAGGGCACTTTTCTATTAACTTGCCACTGCTCATCCCACACATTTTTTGTGAAAGCTGTTGAATTGAGAGATGAAAGTTTCAACAAGTTATCAAAATAGATCTCCAACTTTTTGGCTATCCTACGACAACCAACAAAATAGATCCCAACTTCTTTCACCTATATAAAATTTAAAGGAAAGTTCAGGGCAAGATGTTTCAAAATTAAAGAATACAATAAACAGACTCCAACTAATGGAATTAATTTCTTATCGGGTAAACATAATCAAATACCTGGGTGAGAGATTTCCAGTCATTATTGGCTGATCCGATGTAGATGTCTTTAACATCCGATATCCAAACTTTTGCGTGGACAATGCCTGATCCCCACCAATCATCAAAAAGTAATGTCACATTCTGCACATTTGGTCTTCTTGAAGCAAGGGTAGATGACTCGTTGGCGTAATCGGGATAGACTCCAGAATGCTGCATGATCCTAGTTACTTGAAAACAGATCTCTGCTCTTATTAGCAATGATACACCATTATACATGATACACACAGAAAATCAGGGAAATCATACTTCATATGTGCTAAGCATGACATAATCCAAATTCACATTATTGACTCTTACATAATCCTATTAGCAACAGATACCCAAATTAATTATATGTCAATGCCATGATGCGGGTTAGGTACAACTTTTCTGAAGTCAGATTATTGACCTGTTGAAAGAGACAACAAATGCTTTTGATGTAAGGGCCCAAACTTTCCATCTTTCCGTATGAATTTTGGCAATGGCCTCAAAGCTAAGCTTCAAGTTCCCCCCAGAATTTTCCTTAATAACGTACTATGACGATATTACTGATTAAAATAAATTGTTTTCTTATCTTAATAAATAATAACTTGAAATGGCACAAAGGTCAGGCAAAATTTGGAACATTATGGAGTTTTTTTTTTTTTTTTTTAAAAAGAGGCACATTTCAACATGTCAATTGTCATATCCCAACTTTCATGAGAATTTAGAATGGGATTCCGTTTTACGCCTTTCAGGTTACTTTTGAGTTCGCGTGTCCTTTTCCCCCTCCTTTTGGGTGGGGTGTTGGGTTCCTATCCTAGGCATAATTCAAAAGACTGGGTGCCTCCACCAAAAATGGAACCTTGGTACCTCACCTCTTACTCATGGATGTTCTATACCAATGTATGTTGCACTTGTACCAGTGCACTTGTACCAGAATGAGACACAAGCACACCACGATATGGATAAATATGGAAAACCGACAAAATTCAGGATACGAGTAAGTTGTGTGCACGGAAATAATAAAAATATTATGTGCATGTTTGTTAATATTATTATCTAAAATATAGATTTACAAGAATATATCAGTTAAAGGAACACATTAAGTCAGATAATATATTTCTCAACTTATATAGTGAAGAATCAAAATTTCATATTAAGAAAGTGGACAAATAATGCAAACACATCTACAAATCAAATACAATTGTGAAACCATCGTTCATGCACTAGAATTTTTTAATTCCTAGTGTACATACATCGTATACTACTGATATGTCTAGGATACATAATAAATTTTTTAAATGTTAAAAAGTACCGGAAAGTATCAGCCAAGTATTGGATATGTACTTGCTACGGTTACAACCCCTTAATCGAAGTATCCATCCAACACAGATACCAACTCTCTTCATGCATTTTGATGCTTTCCATTTTGTGTCCTTCAGATGCTAGACCCACAAATCATATATTTATGACCCGAGCCCTAGTTTTTAGGATTCATGCAAGATATAGTGATACGCCATACCATTGATGGCCGTCAATGACCGCAAAATGGATTGCAATGGTATTCCCTATTGCTTACTGCATAAGCCTTCGGATACTTGGTTACAACTGTAGTAGATAGAGAGAGGATGTATGTTTGTACCCTTTGCACGTCAAATTAATATTCAACTCAAACATGTCAACATTGTCAAGTGTTCAACTCAAATTCAACTTGTGCCCTTTTAGATAAAGATGAGTTGAACACTTAAACCCCAACACTCAGACTGTCAACAAGCAAAGCAATTTTTAAAATGTAGGACACCACGTATTCATGTGTAAAAACTAAAAATGAATCAGACGAACTATTACCTAATATTGACCTTTCGATCAGCAGCATCCTCCAGCGCCTCGTAGACCTCTCGCCCCTCGCTCGCCCCAAATCTATCCATCTCAGCGTCAGAGTACCCAAAATCTCCAGAATTAGGGTTTCGGGGCTCCGCCAGCAGCTGCCAGTACTGCGCTATGATGTCCAGTCTCTCCGTCGCGTTTCCCGCCAACCACTTGAACACATCCCCTAATAGTTTCATCGAACACCAAATAAATCACAAAACCCTAAATAAATTACCAATCAATATTTAAAAAAAAAAAACCAACTGTCCAAAGGGCGGTGAGATTACCGGAGGAGAGGATGCCGGGGACGCGGCGGAGGAGGGGCATGTCAGTGGGGATCGACTGCACAAGCCACGCCTTGCAAGAGGAGGAAGCGCCGGCGAGGATCACCGACGGTGAGCACACCGCGAGCAGCAGAGCTAAGTGAAGAATAATCGAGCGCTTCATAATTTCTCTCTCAGAATTTGAGAGGGAATGGGAAGGTTGAAAATGAGTTTATATACTGCTTTGGACAGTGGAATGAGTCTTGGGATGGCCGCCGGTGGGGGGTGCGATCACCGCGAACGAGTTTAAGGGAGCTGTGACCGGGAGTGGAGTTATGGCGGTGGCGGGAGAGGATGGGGGCGGTGACCGGAGAGGCGGACTGGATGGAGTTTCCTTGTGGAATGGGGTTGCGTATGATACGCCGGCTCATTGGTTCCTTCTGAATTTGGACAAAATATTAAAGAAAAAAAAAAGGAAGTCAAACTTACGGAATTTGATTTTTCTTTTTTCTTTTTTTGGAAAAATACATATCAGGGTATCTCTAATGCAACCCTCTAGGTTTTACGGGTTGCTTGAGAATATACTCAAATATTCTCTGAATACATAGAGGGTTGATCAAATGCAACTCTCTATTTATCAGTTTTTTAAAAATATTAGTTTAGATGTTAATAAATCCTTTAAGAGTAAATTATTATTTAACAAAAATTATACCATTAGAACTGTCTCACCAATGCCTTTTAAACGAGACAAATATTGAAAGAATGTAGTTTTTTCAAGTTAGGTGTATTTCAATTTCGATACATTTTAAATGTTTGAAAATGAGAAATGTAAAATTAATATTAAATATATATTAGTATCATTATGAAGGTACATCGGTGAGACATTTCTAACAGTATAATTTTATTTAAAATAAATAAGTAAATTTAAAGTTATATTGATTTTAAATAATGAGTTTAATTATATTAAATGACAGATTTGGTATTCTTGAAAACCTGAATGGGACTTTAAGGGCGAAATTGAAATTTTAGACTGTGAGTTGTGATATAAAGAGAGCCCTCTATTTCTCCCTCATCCGTCTAAATTTAAAGAGAGAAGGGCTTCCTTTATATTTAAGGGGCGATATAGAGGGTGGTTGGAGTGTATCCCCCTTTAAGTATAGAGATACAGAAGGAGTTGGAGACGGTCTACGTGACTGAGTCTCCAGTTTTTTTTTTTTTTTTTTTTTTTTGGCAAGACTGAAAAATCCCCCAATACACAATTTTCAATCAACCAACTCCCTCAAACTGTATTCAGTATATTTGTTGGGTAGTGGTGGGGGTAAATTCCTTGTTTGCCCCTCATCTAGTGGCTTGCGGGGGCCTCTATGCTGCAGTGACGTGATCATGTCACATTACATCAGCGGTTATCGAGATTCACCCCAATGGGGAAAAAACTCTCTTTTCTTCTCAACTCAATTCTATCCTAAAATCCCCAATTTGTCCACCTCTCTCTCTTTCTCAGTGATCCCCTCCTCTTTCCTTAAATTCTCTCTGTTGATTCCTTCCCCTTTGCCTCTTTCCCAGTTTTTTACATTTGTCATCGAAAGAATGGATGGTAAAGAAGTTGGTGTAGATCTCAACTAGTCGGTGGTTCGAGGGTATTTCCTCGGAAATTGAGACGTGTAAAAGTTCTTATTAATTGAAAAGAAAATTACAACGGATCAAAAATCCCATTATAAAAGAGAGGAGAATATTTATATCTCTCTTTTGTTTAAAACTGGGTTCTTGATGTAGCGGTGGAGAGTGATTTTTTTTCGTTGACAAGCCGAACCGAAAGCTAGATCTTCGGATCTTCTTGCTCTCGTTGGAAACGCATTGGTCAGATATAAAATCTTAATCAGTGGCTAAAATCTCAAAGAGATCAAAAACTCGACATGAACTCAGCAAGTTAGAGGTTTCTCCTCCAACACCATATGTGTTAACAACCTTTTGTCTAGCTTTCAACCTTCTGCTATTATCCAGCTTCAAGCATCAAGTGTGCCTTTTAGGGATTCTTCTCCCATAACTTTTGGCTTCTTGGGTTCCTTCCCTTTACCCCTAACTTTTATAGCTATTTATAGAGATTTTCAAGGGGATAACTGCCCCATTAAATCTCTTCATAATAGGTATTTATGCCCCATTTGTGGAGAGAAAATAAGTATTGATTGCTTCATAATGGAGATTTATGTCCCATTATGTGGAGAGAAAGTGGGTATTGATTGACCCAGTAACTGTTATCTGTTACATCAGAAACGCGGATCTCATTGGATGCGGACCTCACCGTTGGACGTGGACCTTACGTTTTGATGTTGAAACGTTACTCTGAGGTCCGCGTATTGAAGAGCATCTCGACCATCGTGTTTGGCACAGAACGCGATACTCACGTCTCATTTGTTGAGGTGCGACATCCGCGTTTGAGTTGAAACGTGACCTCCACGTTTGACAAAGGATATGAGGTTTGCGTTTAAGTTGAAACGCGACCCTCACATTTGGCATAAAGGCCGCCTCTGAGGCTTAATCTTCAGTAATTTTTAGACAGCCTACAGAACCCCCTCTAAAGTTTTTGAAACCCTGCGGTTGACTGAGAAGGATTTCGGAACACTTTGGACTTCATGTTGACTTGGGCTTTTGTGATTGGACTTCAATCTTTAAAATGCCCTGAGCTTGATCATATCTGGATTCTGATCTTCGTAAGTGTATTGTTGAACTGCTTGAAGCCTCTAGAGAAAATCATCGTAAGTATCCAGAAGCATAGTCTGGAACTTTTCTTAGTTTGACTTACTTGTCAGTATACTGTTGAACTGGCTGAGTTGTTGACTTCTTATGCTAGTGTACTCTTAAACTGTTTGTAGAAGTCAGATCTCAGTCAGGCAAGTCTGATGTGTCTATTTTCCTTTCTGTTGGAACATCAGACAGACCAAAGCGATGAGTTTTGATTGCCTGAGGTAATGGTTAACTTAGTAATTGAAATTTGGATAACTTCGTTGGGGAAGCTGAATAAGAGAGGAAGTTACTGTCTGAGGTATGATTTTTAACTTGACAGGGACTTGTTTTGGTGCTAGAGGTTTAATATTAACTTAGTACTGAAAGATCTCGTTTTCACTGAAAAAATCGAGGTGACCACTGTTATAAGTGTAATATTAACTTAACAGTGGATGAGTGATAGAGGTGTAGTGTTAATTTAGCACTAAAGAGGAATTACTGTCATAGGTATGGTATTAACTTAACAATGATTTGTCTTGCGATTTGAGTAAGTTTGGTCAGAGGTGTGATGTTAACTTGACCGAGATTTATTTTGGGATTTGAGCAAGTTGAGCAAGTTTGATCAGAGGTGTGATGTTAACTTGACCGGAATTTTATGCTAGAGATATGATATTAACTTAGCATCAACTGCTGATGGTGGTGGTGGTGTCTCTTGTGTTGGACTCACTGCTGCCAAGTTCAAAGACGCAAGTGTTAGTATATTGTAATGCTTTTGCCACAGGAAAACAATCGTAGACAAATATCTCAAAACTCACAAGTAACGCGTTGGCCTAAACTTCCATCGAACAAGAACGTGGAGGTTTTAGCATGCAAGTTAGATTCATAACTGAGGTACTAGCAGCGACATGAAGAACCACGTCCACAATGGCAATCGGCAATTCATGCTGCTGCTCGCCTAATGCTTGAAAAGATAGCCTCAGATCTTGTCCAGAAGAAACTATCGTCTTGGCCCATAAACAAGAGAAGTTTCCAAGTATTTAGACACACACTGATAGTAGGAACTGAGTAGTTTTCTTGTTCACTAGGACAAACTTCACCAATGTTGGTTAAAGTTTTGACATCAGAGAGCAAGTAATACGTTTCGTTTAACAGAACACACACAAGACACAGGATTCACCCTTGAAGAATCTAGCCTCCACCTCGAAGGTGCGCGCTCAGTTCACCAAAGTCATTCTCCTCGAAATCCTGAAGGCAAACTGTATCCAGCTTCTGCCTCAAAACCTCGATTGCATTGATCACCAGTTGGTAAGCCTTGATAGCACCAGTCGATTCTACAGTGAAAATAAAGCTGTCTTCCTTCCCATTGATCTCGACAAGACCTAGCTCCCCCCATGGCATCTGCTTTCTTGATCACCTCATCATCATAAGTGTGTGCTTCAGGGTCAACCACCACTACCTGATAGATGAAAGCATTATTCAGTAAATGAATGACACCAAAAAAATGAGACGCCTGTTTGCAAATCAAAAATTGAAATAGGAACCAATTTTACTATTCCACTGCAAGAAGCAGTGGACAGAACTTTGCACTGTATCATGAAGATTAAAAATAACACTTGTTTGATTGAGAAAATATCAATCAGAACCTGGAAATTGGATTCTTTTTTGCTTACATGCACCTCATGATACCACAGAAAATTAATTTTTTATGACAATATAACAAATAAACGGTTGGAATACTCATGAAAGATTAGTGATGAAAATCATTCCTAAGTTGATAAACCAATATTCTATTTGGTTTGATGTTAGGAGTGATCCGAGTTATCCATAATGTCCGAAAATCCTAAATATGTTATGTATTCAATAGTCTTGTCAACATAAAAAGTTTATAATATAAATTTGAATAGATTGATTTTAAATTAGAGTATGCAGAATAAATGTGTAGGGGATCTTACTTAATTTCAATTTGTAGAAATAATATAATTTAGCTAGATATATGCTAGAGCTCAATACAAAAGTAGTAGGATATTTTAAAAAAGAACTCGAACTAATTATAACATGTAATTCAAATACAAAATTAACATGTATATCTCATTACTCGAGTACTCGTATTTGATAGATAATCTCTATTATGTTGCAAGTAAAATTACTGAATAACTTGAGATATATAGATCATACAAGTAAAGGTAATAAGAAGATATGATATACATGAATATTTACATTCAGTCGATCATGCATTTAAATTGCATAAACTTATATAGTACAGATATTATACAAAAGTTTCTGATTATTTATTACATTTATGTTGCATGAGACTCCTTTTGATAAAGCTAGATGATTGCATGGTTGAAACTTGATAGTTAGGATGTATAAATCAGATGTTTGGCATTGGAGTCATGGAATTAAAGATCTAAATGATGCTTAATTATCTTTTTTTTTTCTTATAACAATTATTTTAGTATTTATTTTTCTCTTGAAATAAAAGACATTGTGGTTAATATAAAGTCTGAAGCTCCAAGTTCCTGATATATTTGGATTAAAAAAAATATTGTATAAGTCTACTTTATGAAGGGGAGTTATTAGATTGTGGTTATTTTAAATTATCTTTTGAAATATATTGAGATTACATATTCTCCATGAACAACTCTTTTGAATGTATTTATTTGTACGGTGCATGCTAGTCTCTTTTGAATCATTCATAATGTAAGATTATTAATCAAAGTTTATTATATTTCTAAAATATTACACAATTGCAAGATGATTTATTTTTATTTTATTTTTGTTTGCCCACCAAACTGAAAATTCATACCATTGATGCTGATGAGATCAAAGTTCTGGTGTGCATCTATTATTATCTTATTTTAAAACAATGTAATATTTAGTGAGATTTATGAGTTGAGACGGTTGAATATGTGATTTAAATTAAAACTAAAATGAAAAGAAAAAGTCACATAACTTGAAAAATGCATCAATTAAGTTTTATTGGATCCATTTAAATCCTATGAAAGTACTAAAACGCACAAAAAAATCAGTTAAGCTTGCCTTTTATTCATCTTAATAAACTCTTTTTATGTCAACAAAATGTAATTAGGTTTTACAATGTTCCAATTTAGGTCTATATTCACAGATTGACTGCAAGTTCTTTGTCTATTTAAAATGTTGTAGAAGATTGTTTAGTATTTCTGGCATTTAATAAGGTCTTGATTACTGCAAATAAAGATTATTGAGGCAGCTACATTGGACCTTGTAATAAAGATAAAAAGTAAATCTTATAATAGAACTTGTATTAACTTTTTGCAATAATTTTAATCAAAAATATTTTTACAAGAATCTATATAATAGCTTATAAGAAAAATCTTACTCTATTTAATTTGCGTGAAATGAGAATAGATTAAAGAAATCCTTTGTAAGAATTAGTTAAATAATTGACTACTCATAGGAACATAACAAGATGCTTGTACGAATTTAAATAACTATTCTATAGTATAAAATAAGTGTTTTACAAGAAATAATAATTAATTAATTTGCATGAAAATTAATTACAGAAAAACCTTATTTGTCTTCTACATTGTTGGAAACTTTATCCCTATTTTTTTAAATTAAAACATGCAATAATTAAATTTAACACAAATCAAAATTAAATGTGTATCAATTACTAAACAAGAAACAAAATTAAAATAAAGAGTAAAATCGCTAGCTTGAGAGATGTAGTCGTGCGACGCACTGCCCTAGAAGAGAAACGGTCAATCCTCTCGTCCGTATGTCGAATTGGCTCCGTCAACTAGTTGTAAAGACTCTCGAAATCACTAGCACCTGGGCTCAAACGTTAGCACCAAGCTTCTTCTCAGATTTGCTCAGATTCAGCACGGTTGCCTGAAAAATAAAAAAAAAGAAGAAAATTTAATTTAAGGTGAAGCACTTCTCAAGAAGAATATGTCTCAAAAGAAATTTTAGAGTAAAAAAAGAGAAAATGAGAACTGTCCGTTGAGAACTAAGTTAGACTTAGAACCCCAGTTGTTATAATAACTCCATCAGAAAATCTAAACAGTTGAGAGATTTTCTCAACTGACTTAGATCCTGAGACTTAGTTGGCTTGATAAAACAAAATTTGAAATGAAAGCTTTTTTTTTTCTTTTATTTTAATTCAAAAATCCAACGGCTATGTCGTTTCTGGCAGGGTTTATGAGAATTTGTTGTTCTTCCCCATTGTTCAGATAATCAGGACCTGGGTTCAGGTCGACATTCTGGCGGCTCCAAAGGGTAAGGCAGACCTATGAGATCAACAAGAATGTGAGATAGGCTAATGCTTATGATCCTGACGATCAGTTCCCTGAGCCCACGAAGCATACTGACATGATTAGAATTATCAAGGTACTTCCAAATGTCTTTGGGTATATGCATTTTGTTTAGTACTTTGTGAACCTCTGTGGTGCTGCTTCGAAATGTCTTGGGATCTCTGCATTTGTTCATTACTCATGATTCTGTCCACCAAGCTCGCAGGACTCGGTCAACGTGACATTCCTATTCATGTCCACTGCTCGCGACAGAGTGAGCTACATAGCTACATCTACCCGGATGTCAGTGTAGCAGGGCGCAGGGTTGCTGCTATCCGAAACATTCACTGCGCCGAACCTGAATCTCTCGGAAGGTGGACACAACATGTACGACTTTTCGACTTCTCTCTCTCTCGTCTATCTCCATTGCTCTTCTTCTGCTGATGAGTTTGTCAGCTGCAGGTACGATCAGATGACGGAGTGGTTGGTAAGGCCGGCACCCAACGTGCCGAGGCAGCCGGTGACTCCCCTCGAGGTGTCCATCTCGAAGACGCTTAGGGAGTACCTGGAGGCAAAGTACAAGAGGGCAGGAGCAGACAAAGGGAAGTTTGCTATGATTCGTGGGATTGAATCTGATTCTGCTGCCAACATGCATTCCAAAGGGGACACTGATAACCTGCTGCCTATTGAAGTGTGGGCTGAGTAGCCAAGGAGACAAGGTATGCAAATTGAAAACTAACAGGAAAAGGCAAATGCTAAACTAATTAACCCTCAAGATCGAATAAAGAAATTCTCTGTCAGGCCTCTCATCCTATCAATATCTGAAATTTGTTTAAAATATAGATAAATTTATCCGAGATAAACGAAAAAGAAACCAAAAGTGACTAGTGATGCTAATAACATAAGTTTGGCATGCGTGAAAGTTTGTTAAATTGTGGAAACAGGGGTGTGGTGGAGCCTCTCTTTGTAATCCCACATGAGAAGGAGAGGGATGATGTGGACGGAGCAGTGGGAGGAGATTCCAGCAGTCTGTTCATCACAACACCAGGCCAGGTTCCTTCTTCCTTCACCCTCCATCTAAAATCTATATCACAATGCTATCAGCATAGAAACCTGATGTCCAAAATGAATGTCAAACAGCTTGCTGCCCTCATTGATGACTCAGCTGGAGTCATCGCCACGAACACAGCAGCGATGCAACTCGCAAATGCCCGTCAGGAGCCGAGTCGACCATTTCAGTTTTCTTCGAATTTTGTTTCTGTCGAGTGTGTCCAAAGCATAACTCCCTGTGGCCTTTGGTTCTGCAGCATTGCATTGTCTTCTGAGATGAAAGAAGAGAATAAGTGTGATTGTGTCATCAAAGACGGGGAAGGTGATAGATATTGATGTTAAGGCAGTGAAAAATGCTGTTAGAATGCTTGATAGCTCTCCGGGTCTGGCATAAGAGGATAGACTCTCACATTTACCTATATATCATGTCAAAATTTATGTACATATTCGGTACAATTATTCTACAAGTGTAAATGGTTATGGCTATCTACAAGCTGAATTCCATAGCCAAATTCGCAAAAGAACTCAATTTTATATAAGAAATGAGGGAAGGGAACAAAAGTACTTGGTCTTGAACAAGTAAAACACAGATAAGTTTGGATTCGATTAAGTAACATTCCAACTATGTGTACATTCAACTTCACACCGATATAAGCTTTAACAAAAAGCCTAGGAATATCATACTACTATATTTTTTTCCACAGTGATAAAAGCATCATATTCAATTTTCCATCAAAATTAACATCTGGAAACAATGAATCGCCGGGGGGGGGGGGGGGGGGGGGGGGGGGGGGGGGGGGGGGG